>APFE030068181.1:5712-28912 GCA_000404065.3 Pinus taeda
TGAATTGCACTCCCTCCAATTGCCACCAAAAACCCCAAAAACTTTAAATCAACCCTCCTTATCAGTTTACTAGCCTAATATCAGTGTTTCTAATTGGTCAACTCATCCTATTTAAAAATACACCGAGTTTCACTGGAGAGAGCCTTCTCCTGCCTCGTAGGGCTAGCTACGAGGCTGAATGGTTTGATGTAGCCTTGAGATTTGTCTATCTTAGCCTAGGTGAAATTTCAAGTGCTAACATATTGGCGACTCCACTGGGGAGAACAAATTTGTAATTTGCTCATTGTGGTGTGATTTCTTAAGTCTTAGACGGAGTCTGAAGATACGCCAGGTAGCCTTCGAACACGCTCTTGTTTTACATCAGCGTTAGTAGATAAACGCTGCTTCAGTCGATCTCCGTGAGCTTGTGAATACAACAATTCATTTGCATTTTACCCTAGTACATGTATCAAGTTCAGATCTGATTGTTGATAGTGGACAACGATCAGACACTGACAAGGCTAAAATCATTCACTAGCGACTCCTTCGCTGAAAAATCCAGAGATCAGTGCTTCATGGTGACTTCACTGCAGAGAGATCAGTAGCTTTGAGCTTTTCAAAATGGATTGGATTGCGAGAAGATATGCTCCCTTGAGCCAAGATCACATTCCAGGTTTTCCGAATAAGATACCCAAGGTAGATTGGTCAAGGAATCTGCCTATATTTAATGATGATGGTAAGAAGGATGCTGCTCTACATATAGTTAGATTTCACATGCATATTCGCAAGTTGCGGGTTGATTTTCCTGAAGATTGCTTGATTAAGATATTCTTGGCCACTCTGGAAGGTAAAGCCCAATCATCGTATGAAAGTTTGCCGCCTGCTTGTATTTACTGTTTAAAGGATTTTCATGCTATGTTCATTGAACGATATAAGGACTCTTATCCATCATTAAAATTAGTTCAAGACTATTGCAAACATGCCTATAGTTTTATCGAAAGCCTCGAGAAATATTACAAAGATGATAATTTTATGGATGATGAGATCATGGAGGCTCTGTATGAGAATCCATTTCAGCAACATGAAGAAAACCTAGAGGATTCCCATCAAGATGCTCAGGAAACTTTGCAACCGGATCAAGATCTTAGCACCATGGGAACTGATGAAAGAGAGGGTTTTATTCCAGATCTGTCCATAGAAGAAGACAACATGCATGAAAGTCAAGTTTCAATTTCAGAATGTGATAAAGTCAAGTCAGCCATTTCAAATCTAGATTCAGATCGTGATGATGAAGACAAACTTGTTCTGAATCCCATGAAGGAGAGTTCTGTTGTTGAGATCATCTGGAATGAAGAAGACAAAGTTATTGACCAAAGCCTTCATGAGGAGGTAATCCGGTCATTTCATGGACAACAAGATGGGATCTTTGTTAAGGTAAGTGAGAAATCTTCTTTTGATAACTCAGTGGTAAATGATAATTTGATTGCCATGTCATATGAAGACAATCACTGTTTGAGCAAAATAAAACAAAAGGTATTGTCTCCTTTGTCTGAAGATGAGATAGATCTACTTCTGAAAGGTCTTGTTTCAGCCGAAGCTACAGCAGATTTGCAGTGCACACATGGTCAAGAAAGTGTTGGTGAAATCTTTTCCTCTTTTGAGAATGATGATGGTCTTGTAATCAGTTTTATAGATCAACAAACAGATAATATTTTCTTTCACAAAGATGATGAGGCTGTCATGTTTGATAATCTCGAAGATTGTTTTTTGTTTAAGAATGACCTACAACACATTCACACCACAAAAGATCAAAACATTCGGGATTTCCATTCAGCGTCCTCTTCATATGTTTCATGTGCTGAAATGCTTTTCCAAGAGGAGATCTGCTCATCTACCTGTTCATAGTTTTTTGAAGCCCATGAGCATACTTTTACCGAAACACATGATGAAGGCAGATCAGAATTTGAAACAAAGGACACCTTGATCTTTCAGCAGGAGGTGGCAATGGAAAATCTTCATGTTTTTTATGATCCTCTAGCAAGTTTGTTGCAGCCAGCAGTGAAAGTGTTTATTACAGTGTTTTGTTGCAGCCATGGTCAACTATGTTTTTGTATGCTCAGTGATAGGTTTGTACTGTTGACCAGAAGATCTGATAAGAAGAATCAGTCAAGAAGCCATATTCTTGATTGGTTGCATTGGCATTTTGATATAGTTTGATGGTATATTGTCTTGTAAGAAACACAGGTGGTTGTCATCATGATTTCAAATCTTGATGGACTGCTACCCTTCAATAAGCTTTGTAAGTTCTTGTTTTAGTTAAGTCAGTCATGAGTCATTTGTGAGTCAGTTTTCAGTCATGTAGGTTTCATAATCGAGTCGATTTGAGTCAAGCTTCAGTTTAGTTTCAGTCAGTTTTCAATCGAGTTTTCATTCAATAAATGTGTCAAAATTTTGTGTCAAAGGTGGAAATAATGACTCCATCTCCCAATGGATGAAAGCACTGGTCTGCTCTCCCAAAGATCTGCGGTTCTTGGCACCTCCAAGGAGCTACCATCCCCATTGGAGCCAATGTTAGTGTCACTCTTTCCAGCCTTCCTCCAGTGATCAAATATGCTCTTACAAAGTGGTCTCAGAGTGTCCAGGTCAAATTTTGTCATTTCAATGAGTCTTCAAGCAAAATTTGGTCACTAGGCTTTAGGTCTAGGGTTTGTTTTCACTCTTTTCAAAGTTGTCCAAATGGCAGTCCATGTCATCATTCAGCTGAGTGTATCATCATTCATAGGGTTTTCCTTATCATGTCAATGTCTAATGAGTCATTTTACACCCTGTTCATGCTTCAGTTGCGCCTAGGTAAGGTCATTTCCCTCTCCTAGGGTTTTGAAGGCAATTACTCTTGGACGGTCAAATCATCGGCAAAACTTGTATCCAGATGTTCATACACCTTACCCTATCCTTCATGTACCTTATAAAACACTTTCCATCACTGATATTCCCCAAATTCTTCATTTTTGCACAAACCCTAGTTCCTTGCCACAACTTGGCAATTTTCTAGGTTAGGCCTGTGTTTTGCCCTTTTGGACCCCTTACCCTCACTCGATCTCTAAGATTCCACTTTCCCCTGCTTCCTAACATCCCTCCCTACTTCCAAAAATTTCCCCAAGAATTTAGAATCCCCTTATTCCCTTCATTTCGCTTCAGTTCCACAAAATCCCTTGTTTCACACATTGGGGTAGGTTTTTCTCAAATGATGTTTTTGAGACATCAAAGATGAATTTTGGAAAACTGAGAGAGGGTTTTTTCCAAAACATGCCAAGGAAGAAAAACCTCCTTCACTTTCTACACAGGTGTCATGGTTTTAGAGAAATGTCAAAAATATCGTTGCCTCAGGAGAATCGAATGCACCTCTAGAGTGACCTTGGGAAAATCAAATTTTCTCCTAGCTTGGTTGGCCAAATGACTTTATTGATGAGTGAAATGATAACTAGACACAAATATATTTCCAATGAGCTATCATGAGCTCAATGTGGAGTTGAGGAAGGCATTCAAAAGTTGACTGCAACAGCACTCTGCCTTGAGGTAGTCTCATTTGGAACATTTTGACTTGTCTTGGGCGATTTGATTTTTGACAAGGAAAATGAACTCCAAATTAAAAAATTCTAGTTGGGTTGGAAATTAGACTTAGATATCTTTCCAGCTAGCTATCTTTCACCCAATTTGGACATCGGGAAGGCCTCCAAAAAGCATCTGAAAGTCACGGTACGTGTAGGGCTTAGGCACGCTACGCGTTGGGGTTCTCGCTCAACGCGTAGCGCGCTGCGCGCTACCCTTAAGTTGGGGAGGTCCATTTCAGGAAAGGTTTACAGTTCAGATTTTTCATGAAAAACTACACTTGCTCAACCATGGCCACGAAGTTTCATGAAGATTTGAGCCCCCAAAAGGTCAAAAAACAAGCAAATAATGACCTTCTGCCACTTTTTGGACACACAGGAAGCAGTCTTGGGAGATTGCAATTTTGGAGGGGCAAATGGCCACCAAATTAAAAAATTCCACTTGTATTGGAAAGTAGAAATCCATACCGTTCCAAACAGCCCACTTGTGCCTCATTTGGATGTCGGAAAATACCTAAAAATTGGCCTGAAAGGTGCGCTATGTGTTGGGGAAATTGGCCAGTTTTGCACCTTCAGCTCAGGACAACGCAACTTTTGACCAATTTTGACTTTTCATGGGATTTTTCACCCTCTTTGATGTAAATAATGTAATTTCATGATTGACATGGAACTTTTTACCTATTCTAGAAGATTCATTCATAAAATGGCAAAAAATTAATGAATGAATTGGTTTCCAAGTTTATAGAGGCAAATTGTTTTGATTGCCTAGTTTGTAGTGCTCAGTTTAGAATTGGTTGAAATAGCTCCTAGAAGGAGGAGATCGACCCCTAGAGGTTAGGAAATGGTTTGACTTGGTCTATATATGTACTTTTTCATTTAGTAGCAGGGGTTGGACTCTTGGGATAGTTTTGAGACTATATTGTACATATTTTATCAGCAATTTGGCAAAGGAAGACCAGGTTTTTGCAGCACTACTTGGGATCCATGTGGATTTATGTCTTGATGGTGTGTTTCTTTCAGTTCTTGTAAGTTATGTATGTGCATCATTATCTTTATTAAATCTTCTCTTATTAAGCAAATGAAGTGTTAAGGTAGAATCCATGAAACTGTCATGCTCTGCCTTTAAATTTGTTTAATATTCTATGTTTTCTTAAGTTTAAGGAGAACCCTTGAGACCCCTTGCTCTCCTTAGCCTCTCACTGGTCTTATCTATCCATCTCACCTAATTTAAGGCATCAAAACAATTGCCTATCTTGCCCCAAGTGGACCTCTGCAAAAACTGTGCCTCATCCCCTCACCCAAAATTGCATTTCCCTTGATTTCAACAAAATCATAAAAAATCAATCCTAAACTATTTGTACTTAATACCTAGCCTAAAATCAGTCATCAATTTGGTCATCTCGAGCCTTTTCGATTACCTTTTGCCGAGTTTGACCCAAAGAGAGCCCTCTCCTGTCCTCGTAGGGCTAGCTACGAGGCTGAGCATGGTTTGATGTGGCCTTGAGTCTTGCCTTACTTCAGCCTAAGGCGGATTTGAGTGCTAACACACCGGCTACTCCCCCATGTTGAACAATATTCCAATCAACCAGAATGGGTAGCAGGAACCTTAGATGATGAAGAGCTCACTGAAGAAGAAAAATTAGAGAGAGACATGAAAGAAGTTGAGAAAAGAATTGACCTGGAATATGTTGCATAGGTCACCTTCACATAGCCTCAACCAGTGGGAGCAAGCACATCAACTGCTACTTCAAGGAAGCCTGCTAAAGATGCCATATCATCAGTAGAAAAGGGCAAAGAAATTGAACATCCTGAACAGCAAAGCACAATAGAGGAGCAGCCATCCTCAAATCCGGAAAAGGGTCAAGAGCAAAGCCCTTTAACACAAACAAGAGCACCTAAAATCCCCGTGCCGTAAACTCGTCATAATGAGGAAAGGGGTAAAAGGAGGGATAGAACAGATGAGACACCCACAGGGACATTCACAGACCAGCAAGGAGAAAAAAGGCAGAGACTAAACCCCTATGTCGAGGAGGAAATCACTGAAGAGACCATGGGAAACATCAGGGGTGAGGGGACTGCTGAGCAGCAGGTCCCTCCCATTTTGGAAACATCGGCCAGCTCCTTTCAGCAACAACAAGAGAGGCAACCGGGTGAGGTTTCATCCTCCAAGCAGCAGGCCCAAAGGAGCTCGGATACAAAGAAGGCATTCACAGAGATTAAAGCTAGGAACGAGCCAATAAGGTTCCAGCTTTATAACCAATTAATGAGAATGGCACCAACAAATCAGCAAAGGCTAATGGTAGCCTATGACATAGAAGCAAGGAAGATGACCCTCAGTCACTTCAGGCCTACTACACAGCAGCCACAATCGGCTGCAGATTACATTAGAACCAATCTGGAAGTGCTAGCAAAAGATATACATCCTCTAGACCAGATTGAACTACATAAGCAGACAGGAGAAATGGTGTATTCTACATTGGTGGACAAGGCTCTTTTGGCCCACAGATTACAGAACTCTCTATACAATACTTCTGCCCAGTTGGAACTGGAGGAGGCATCTTCGTTGGCCAAGGATAATAGGATAAAATCCTTGAAGGAGATCATCATAGAGTTGGGACATGATCCCAAAGATCCCAAAGGCACACAGGCCTTGATTAGAAAAAAGGAGGAAGACATAGCAGCATTGAGAAAACAAATGAAGCTGCTAGTCACCATACATCCTCAAACTGCAGAAGTAGCACAACAACAAGAAGTAGAAGATGTGGTAAGTCTACTTATGAGGATGAATGAAAGGATAATGGAAATGGAAAAAGCATTGGAGGAAGCTCAACGAGGGAAACAGCCAGAGTTGGCCCCTCAACTATCCCAAACTGCTCCAATAGTACCAGCTCCGACACCTACAACTCCTTCAACAACAGTTGCTTCAATAGCACTTCCCCCAGATCCGACAGCAGCAGCAGGTGCATCGACTCCAACAGATCCAACATCAGCAACAGTACAAGAGGCCAGTTTGAGCATGGAGGCCATGATGAAAGAGATTAAAGCCCTTGAATTTCAAATGACAGAAATGAAGGAAACAAAAGAAAAGCTAGCCAAAATTGAGGCTAGCTATGATAAGTCAAAAATGACAGTTGCTGAGAAAACTAGGGAAGTAAAGGCCCTAGAAAATAAGATAAAGGCCTTGGAGAAAGACCTCACCCTCCATAGGACCTTGACTGAGATAAAAACAATTTTGTGGAATAGAATTGGCTAATCTCTTGCTGAACAATGGACAGGAATACAAACCATGTTTGACCAAGTAGAATTGATGAATGTAGCTCAGCTTGAAACTCATAAAGCCAGAACATTGCTAGCTAATAAGCCTGAACAAGCTACCCGATTGATTCACTTTTTGAATACTAGTACGGTGACCAGCTGGCAGTACTAAGCATCCAGAACAGAACCGAGGCTATTTAAGAAAGTGCTAATGATGAGGAATTTTGTCCAGACTACAGAAAGGAAGTGCCAGGAAATGTAGATAGAGGTAAATGCCTTTAGACAGAGACTTGCAAATTTGCAAACCAAAGGTTTACCCAACCTGGTTACCAGTGCTGGAAGGCTATTAAAGCAGGAACAATATGCAAACAGGCTGAGTGCGTTCATACAGAATCAAATAACAACGTCATCCAGCAGCATAGAAGAAACAGTCCCTCCCACAGGGCAAAGTTTATATGACAAGCTGGAGCATTTGTTTTACATAGAGCATGAAGTGGCACACCTTTTTCCAGTTTGGCTGAATTATTATACCTATACTGAAGTTGATGAAACATTATATAAACTAAGAAAACATTAGTTGCCAACTGAGGGTTGGTGGCAAAGTCTGCTTCAGATTTTTAAGATAGTTTGAATCTCTTATTATTTATTGACTACATAAGGGAATTTTGATATATGGCTCAGCTGCCATAAGGGTCAGATTAACGGTGGGTGAAATTCACGTTGATATTCACAAGCGCAGAACAGGTGTCACAGGACAGCACTATAGGACAACATTTCAGGGAAGCGGTCACCCACTGCCAGCCAGAGCCGGAGGGTCAACAACACACTGGACACCTGCCACAAGGATTAATGAGCTGTAAATGCCTCACTTATTGCTGCACGATTTTTCCACAAATCGTTATTAATTTCGTCAGAAGTAGATGGATATATTAATGTCTAGATATTTCCCTATGGGATATTTTGTAAAATCTCCTATATAGATATACTGATAGAAGAGATGTATTGGGTGTGGATGAACTCACTTCATGAGAGCCTCACACTGTATATCTGATATATTTCTATAATCAAAGACTGCTTACGAGCTTGGAGAATGGATTGTTTACTGTGTTAATCATTGAAGAGTGAATGTGGAATTCTTGTGCTGTTACATAACTCAATAAGTGCTTCTTACCTCTGTTTTCCATTCATAAATCAACATCTAAATAACAGAAAGAAAGATTAGCCTAGAACTTGTTTGACTGCACTCTATGCTCAATTTCTGCTGTTTCTTTATGTTTTCATCTGTTTTAGGCATAGACATGAATTCCACATGGCTCATGTTTTCCCTAATTCACCATGTATGATAGTTATCCAGGGATTCTTAACTGCCCCTAGATAGAGCTCATTTCCCTTCCTTTCATTAAGCTGAGCGAGAGATTCTTAATTTCCTCTCATTCCTTACATTCCATTCCATCTCTTTAGCTTGAAGGTTGTTTTATGTACAGCTACCCTGCTCCATTTTCCTCTTGTGACCAAGAAAACGCACCACCAGTCTTACTCCACGACTCCATGCCCAATGGTTTGAAGTTATCACACTATGCATTGCCTCTTCATTTGAAAGCATCCTCCTTCCATCCAAACACCACCCAAACACAAACAAAACTCCTTGCACCCAATAACTAGCCTAAAATCATCATCAACAAAGCTAAATCATTAAGAGAGAGCCCTCTTTGATTGTAGGTGGGCTAGAACCTGCAAACCAAAGATTGGTTTGTGGTTACCTCGGACATATCCCTTCAGGAGCTTAGGGACAACCTGAGTGATAACATAATGGCGACTCCACTAGGGACCTTCCTCAGATAATCTCACAAAACCGATCCGAAGCTCCGCAGAGGAAGAGACTGACCTTTTAAAGTTTCTGTTCAATCTATATTGTTAGTAAAATCCCCAAAAGAAACAGTATAGTAGCTGCTTCCAAAGATGAAATCTCGTTTTTCGGAGAAAGTATTCCTTTTCCTCTGAAATTTTCCATGTATAGTTCTGAACTTTGATGGTTGACAAAGATCAGGCACTTCAAGGTTAAGGCATCCACCTGGCGACTCCACTTCATTTTCAATCAAGGCTCCGCTGAGGAACGAACTGCTTTTACAACCAAATTGCCCATTTTCGAAAGCATTAGCAGAAAGACAAGATGACTGGGTTCATGGAAGATCTTTCATTTGGTGAAGCTTTAAATGAATTCAGGGAGAGTTTATCAGAATTTGAGCTGGATGAAGAATTTTTCAGATTAGTGTTGTTAAAAACAGTAGGACACCACATAACCTTTTCCTGGATTTAGTTGTTGAAAGATATAAAAATGAAATTGAACTTTTGCATGCTCAAATTCAGTCATATAAATTTCGTGATCCTAAAGAGTTTTTTCAAAATCTTCCTCCCCCAAGTCATAAGGAAATGATACTGCCTTATGACTTACAGATTGAGAATGATCTTGCTTTCAAGGAAAAAACTGAAGAAGTAGTTGCAGGGTTTACTACTGAGGAGGCAGCTGTTCCATCAGATAAGGAAAGCCCAGAAGAAACTATGCCACATGATGTTTTTATTGATCCCATAGTAGACTACATGGAATTTATTCTCACCTCAGATTCTTTTACATAATTTTTCTGTGAGGACCAAATATATTAGCTACAACCTTTCTATGTCACAACTTTGATTATGGGGGCACCTGACCGAATACTGCTGTCAATCTCATTAACAAACACTCAGGCAGTTCATTTCCTTCTACAGTTTCTTAGGTGGCTGCACTGGCTATTTGATTTTACCTAACAACAGACTAGGTGCTGATTAGAGTAGGTAGGTAGGATTTCAATTTTTTGGATGGCACACTTGCCGAAGTTGAAGCCCGAATTGAAGGCCCTAAGCTCTTCAAGTCTCCTGTCATTTTCATAAATAAGGCATCCAACAAAGGAAATTTTGCAAGAATACAACAACAACTAAAGAATAGGGCATTCTGACCTATTGTTCTTGACTTTTCACAAGGAAAAGCCATCCCCAAGTGGAGCCACTGTTAGCCTCCTGCTGCAGCAGGTATTCATCTTTCATGATAGACATTTTTACATACCAAATATGTCATACTCTGTATACTGCAATGTTCCATATTTGCCATAGAGGCCAAGGAAGTGTCCATGAGAGTGTGCTAGTCAAAATGCCTCTGCTATATTATTTGTGCAAATTCACCATGTGGAGGTACTGCCATTGATAGCATTTGATGGATGGCCCAACTGTTCAATCTGGACCATGCCATGTTTAAATTGTTTGTTGTAGAATAGAGAATGATTCCTGTCCAAACAGCTCAAGCTTGGCAGATGATTAGCTAGGTAGAGAACTTAAGGAGCCCAACTGCTTAACCTGGGCCCTTGAAAGAAACAAGGGTAGTTTTTTTAGATAGAAGGGCAGTTGAAAAGACAAGGGCAATCAGGTTTTGCAAGTCTAAGTGCACCCTTCCTGAAGTAACAAAAAATTCTAGGTTTATTAGGCTGGGTAGGTAGTTGATGGTTGCAGAAGCAAGGTCATCTTCAAGTTTTGACCTAATCAAAGAAATCTCATCTCATTTAAAGCTAGGGTACTAAGGCACTGTTGATGGCAAGGTTTGGATGCATGTCTAACCCCCCTTTTTTCCCTCAAGAAATCATTCACTAACATCCCCTTGAGGATCTTGGGATCTGCCCAAGATTCCGTCTTCACTCCATTCTGGTTGAGAACCAAGTTGACATCTGAGTTGACTTAGTGAAAAGAAGCCACATTTCTTGTGTAAAAGTCATTTCTCCACAATCCATTCATTTCCTGTGCCTGAGTTTCAGTTCACAAACTTAGCCCCTCCCCTACATTTCACCTCACAAGTTCATATTAACCTCTAATTCTATTTATTAGCTCCCTAAATCTTCTCCCCTTCCCCTATTCTACAAAAAAACTATATAAAAAACCCAAAAATATTTAATACCCCACCCCATGGCACTATAGCCTAACGAATAAAAGTTTGGGAAATATTAGGTTCATTTGGGATCTAGTATTAGCCCTCTGCGTCGTTACTCCCAGGATTTATCTAACTTCTGGTTAAATAAATAACCATGCTAAAACCCCTCCCTCGCACGCCAAACCATACCATAGCCCCACGCCAAAACACATTAACCTAAATTTCTAACCCACCCGATGCTGCGATTAATTCACATTTATCGCGTGTGCAATTTTACTAAACCCCGTTAATTTTGACCTCCTGTCCACCGTCGGATCGCCTCTCCCAGATCCGACGGCCCTTATGTATATCGGGTGCCCTTACGTGACGGTGCGATAGCACCCGATGGACAATGGTTTCCCTGTTGTACACCGGGACAGCTGTCAGCTTTTCATTGCATCGGGCCGCCCCTGACGCATACCGCTCCCGTACCAAAAGCAGTCCGACGTGAACCGCTTACCGCCCTCCCCTGTCTCTCACGTCACTATACGACGTTGCCGCCACATTTCCACCACGTCGCCTGCTGACGTCATTACCCTACCTCTATGTCATGCTGACGTCATCATCCACGTCAGCTGCCACGTCACTGTCCATACCCGCTACCCGACAAAAAATGCGTCATGATGACATCATCCAAGGAAAGTGCCAAAAAGCGCCAAAATTTCCAAAATTTGGTTAAAAGTAGAGAAAGTGACTATTTTGGTTTATTTTTCTGTTCACTGTGTAAACGACGTGCATGCATTTTCCTGCTATTCTGCACTCCCAGAGCTTTTACAGATGGTCAACCTACAATCTTGTTTTGCAACAGCGCTCCGCAGCTCAACCGGTACCTATCCAAGTGCGCTCAGCTCCCTGTAAGGAGGTATTTATCCACATTTCGCCCGAAAACCCTGTTTTTTCTCATCTCTGTTCAAAATTGCCGAAGGCACCTGCATTTTTCTCCATTTGCACTCCTACCAGTCCTCCCCTACTCGGTATTCTTTTTTTGAGCTGGTAATTCACAACAGTCTTGCTAAATTCAACTAATCCCCTCTGCAAACGAGTAATTCCAACATTGCATTCATCTATATCCGCCCACAACCTCCACCAATCGCTCAAACTTTGAGTTAATTCAGCTGATCTCCCTATTCCGATTAATTGCGGACTTTTTTCCTAAAGGGGAACCCTCAGTTTCTCGCCCCTTTGCAGACGTGTGCCCCTTTGGGAAAAGTCCTATTCCACTTCCCTCAGCGCTCAGTCCACAGAGCCTGCAATTCAACAATTCTGTGTGCAGAACCCAGTCAAAGGGCTGTAAATTTGTCCTTCATCATAAACTGAATACACAGAAGTCGTTTTGGGAAAGAAAGTCAGTTTCAGACTGTTGTCAAAATCCTCAAAGCTTGAATACCACCTTCTATTGCCGTTTGACACCCACATTGCAATCCATACCAGCACTATCAGATATGGAGACTCCAGTAGCCTTGAACATTACTCCTTTAAATGCTCCACATATAGACTTAGACTGGCTACCATTAGCTGATAGAGATTTTCAGATCAGAGATATGATGGGCCTTACTACTCACCTCAAAGCTGTGGGCCAATTCAAAGACAATCACAGGAATAACACTGATATTTTAGGGATTTGGAAATCCAGCATGCCCCTCTATTATCTTCCAGAAGTCAATGTGCTACCTGAGTTCATCCACCTATGCCATGCACACTATGAACCTACTCTGAGGGAAATTCTCAGACCAGATGGGTCTGTCCTTTTCCATATCACTTCGCAGGCTATAAATGAAATGCTGAACTTTGAGCCTCCTCAGACTCTGGTTCCCCTCACAATGAAACTCTTGGTGGATCAGGGTGCAAGGCTCTCCAACGCAGAAATATCAAGAGTTAGTCAGATGTTCATGAAGCTAGAATGCCAATATGATCATCCTCCTTCCTATCATCAGGTTTCATTTAATGAAACATGCCAGCTCATGGTGGACATGATTTAGTACATCTTAGGATGTAAAACAGGGGAATTTGTGGATGAAACTGTGTTCTTTCTTCTGACCATATTCACCCCAGGGCAACCCCCTGCTGTCATGTATGACTATGCCACATTCACAGCAAACAAAATACATGAACAATTCATGATGATGGAAAGAGAAATATTGTTTAAATACACCTCTTATATATACCACTTGCTGCTCTACTATCACCCAGATAGTTTCAAGATCCCTCTCAGGAGGTTAGACCAAAAGGGAGAGAGGAGATCTGTTGTTTATTGGACCTCGGTCTTCCATGAAGTCCACCGCTCTCCATACACATACTGTGAGTTTATTGACCTATTCATTTACCCTGCTACTTGCCTATTGATGGTGACTCCTCCTACCAGGCTTATTGTTGAAATGCAAAGGATCTTGCATCTTTCTAAAGGCTACAGCATTGGTGATTGGTATTTTTACCAAAACCACACAGTAATCAAAATTTATGGGTGTGAGTTGTCTCCCTACAAGCTGCCAAAATATGTCCCAATGAGACTTTTTGCCTTGGAATATTTCAGGCAATTCAGTCATGCAGACTTGACCCATTTTCATGGAAAAAGCAAGAAGGTACAGCTTGAAATCAAACACCAGTTGGGTCCCTTTGTTTTTAACAAAAGGGAAGAATCATGGAAAGACGCAGAAAACATGATAGGGCAAGAACTTATGCTGAAATAGAGTTTCTATTGGGCACCGTATGACCCTGAACACTTCATAAGCCTTAGAAGAATCAAACATAGGCTTTCAGGATATGTGCACCGGCTACTCCCCCATGTTGAACAATATGCCAATCAACCAGAATGGGTAGCAGGAACCTTAGATGATGAAGAGCTCACTGAAGAAGAAATATTAGAGAGAGACATGAAAGAAGTTGAGAAAAGAATTGATCTGGATTATGTTGCACAGGTAACCTTCACACAACCTCTACCAGTAGGAGCAAGCACATCAACTGCTACTTCAAGGTATCCTACTAAAGAGACCATATCATCAGCAGAAAAGGGCGAAGAAATTGAACATTCTGAATAGCAAAGCACAATGGAGGAGCAACCATCCTCAAATCCGGAAAAGGGTCAAGAGCAAATCCCTTTAACACAAACAAGAGCACCTGAAATCCCCGTGCTGCAAACTCCTCATAATGAGGAAAGAGGTAAAAGGAGGGATAAAACAGATGAGACACCCACAGGGACATTCACGGACCAGCAAGGAGAAAAAAGGCAGAGACTAAACCCCTATGCTGAGGAGGAAATCACTGAAGAGACCATGGGAAACATCAGGGGTGAGGGGACTACTGAGCAGCAGGTCCCTCCCATTTTGGAAACATTGGCCAGCTCCTTTCAACAGCAGCAAGAGAGGCAACCGGGTGAGGTTTCATCCTCCAAGCAGCAGGCCCAAAGGAGCTTGGATATAAAGAAGGCATTCACAGATATTAAAGCTAGGAACGAGCCAATAAGGTTCCATCTTTACAACCAATTAATGAGAATGGCACTAACAAATCAACAAAGGCTAATGGCAGCCTATGACATAGAATCAGGGAAGATGACCCTCAGTCACTTCAAGCCTACTACACAGCAGCCACAATCGGCTGCAGATTACATTAGAACCAATCTGGAAGTGCTAGCAAAAGATATACATCCTCTAGACCAGATTGAACTACATAAGCAGACAGGAGAAATGGTGTATTCTAAATTGGTAGACAAGGCTCTTTTGGCCCACAGATTGCAGAACTCTCTATACAATACTTTTGCCCAGTTGGAACTGGAGAAGGCATCTTCGTTGGCCAAGGATAATAGGATAAAATCCTTGGAGGAGATCATCATAGAGTTGGGCCATGATCCCAAAGATCCCAAAGGCACACATGCCTTGATTAGAAAAAAGGAGGAAGACATAGCAGCATTGAGAAAACAAAAGAAGCTGCCAGTCACCATACATCCTCAAACTGCAGAAGTAGCACAACAACAAGAAGTAGAAGATGCGGTAAGTCTACTTATGAGGATGAATGAAAGGATAATGGAAATGGAAAAAGCATTGGAGGGGAAACAGCCAGAGTTGGCCCCTCAACTATCCCAAACTGCTCCAATAGTACCAGCTCCGACACCTACAGCTCCTTCAACAGCACTTCCCCCAGATCCGACAGCAGCAGCAGGTGCATCGACTCCAATAGATCCAACAACAACAACAGTACAAGAGGCCAGTTTGAGCATGGAGGCCATGATGAAAGAGATTAAAGCCCTTGAATTTCAAATGACAGAAATGAAGGAAACAAAAGAAAAGCTAGCCAAAATTGAGGCTAGCTATGATAAGTCAAAAATGACAGTTGCTGAGAAAAACAGGGAAGTAAAGGCCCTGGAAAATAAGATAAAGGCCTTGGAGAAAGACCTCACCCTCCATAGGACCTTGACTGAGATAAAAAAATTTTTATGGAATAGAATTGGCCAATCTCTTGCTGAACAATGGACAGGAATACAAACCATGTTTGACCAAGTAGAATTGATGAATGTAGCTCAGCTTGAAACTCATAAAGCCAGAACATTGCTAGCTAATAAGCCTGAACAAGCTACCCGATTGATTCACTTTTTGAATACTAGTACCGGTGACCAGCTGGCAGTACTAAGCATCCAGAACAGAATCGAGGCTATTATAAAAGTCAAGAAAGTGCTAACGATGAGGAATTTTGTCCAGACTATAGAAAGGAAGTGCCAGGAAATGCAGATAGAGGTAAATGCCTTTAGACAGAGACTTGCAAATTTGCAAACCAAAGGTTTACCCAACCTGGTTACCAGTGATGGATGGCTATTAAAGCAGGAACAATATGCAAATAGGCTGAGTGCGTTCATACAGAATCAAATAACAGCGTCATCCAGCAGCACAGAAGAAACAGTCCCTCCCACAGGGCAGAGTTTATATGACAAGCTAGAGAATTTGTTTTACATAGAGCATGAAGTGGCACACCTTTTTCCAGTTTGGCCGAATTATTATACCTATACTGAAGTTGATGAAACATTATATAAACTAAGAAAAAATCAGTTGCCAACTGAGGATTGGTGGCAAAGTCTACTTCAGATTTTTAAGATAGTTTGAATCTCTTCTTATTTATTGACTGCATAAGGAAATTTTGATATATGGCTCAGCTGCCATAAGGGTCAGATTAACGGTGAGCGAAATTCGCGCTGATATTCACAAGCGCAGAACAGGTGTCACAGGACAGCACTACAGGACAAAATTTCAGGGAAGCGGTCACCCACTGCCAGCCAGAGCCGAAGGGTCAACAACACATAGGACACCTGCCACAAGGATTAATGAGCTGTAAATGCCTCACTTATTGCTGCATGATTTTTCCACAAATCGTTATTAATTTCGTCAGAAGTAGATGGATATATTAATGTCCAGATATTTCCCTATGGGATATTTTGTAAAATCTCCTATATATATACTGATAGAAGAGATGTATTGGGTGTGGATGAACTCACTTCATGAGATCCTCGCACTGTATATCTGATATATTTCTATAATCAAAGACTGCTTGTGAGCTTGGAGAATGGATTGTTTACTGTGTTAAAGGTTGAAGAGTGAATGTGGAATTCTTGTGCTGTTACATAACTCAATAAGTGCTTCTTACCTCTGTTTTCCATTCATAAATCAACATCTAAATAGCAGAAAGAAAGATTAGCCTAGAACTTGTTTGACTGCACTCTATGCTCAATTTCTATTGTTTCTTTATGTTTTCATCTGTTTTAGGCATAGACATGAATTCCACATGGCTCATGTTTGCCCTAATTCACCATGTATGACAGTTATCCAGGGATTCTTAACTGCCCCTAGATAGAGCTCATTTCCCTTCCTTTCGTTAAGCTGAGTGAGAGATTCTTAATTGCCTCTCATTCCTTACATTCCATTCCATCTCTTTAGCTTGAAGGTTGTTTTATGTACAACTACCCTGCTCCATTTTCCTCTTGTGACCAAGAAAACACACCATCAATCTTACTCCACGACTCCATGCCCAATGGTTTGAACTTATCACACTATGCATTGCCTCTTCATTTGAAAGCATCCTCCTTCCATCCAAACACCACCCAAACACAAACAAAACTCCTTGCACCCAATAACTAGCCTAAAATCATCATCAACAAAGCTAAATCATTAAGAGAGAGCCCTCTCTGATTGTAGGTGGGCTAGAACCTGCAATCCAAAGATTGGTTTGTGGTTATCTTGGCCGTATCCCTTCAGGAGCTTAGGGACAACCTGAGTGATAACACATTGTTATTTATCATTTCTAGAAGTTTCATGGAGTTCTAGGCAGAGGCCTAAGACATATCCCTGAAAAGTGGCATCGAATTCTAGGTCACTAGCTTAGAACTACCTGAAAAAGCCCATAGTCGCATGCATACCTTGTTTTGGGAGCAACTGGAGGGTCTCAGTCGCATGCATGGCTTGTTATGGGAGCGACTAGGGGTCTAGCTCAACAAAATGACAAGTTGTCTTAGGGGCTAGGCACCTGGAAGGGTTAGTTGTATTCTAAATGTTCTGTAGCTCCTGAGAAAGGTCAAATTGGTTTTTGTTTGTCATTTCCACCTCCTTAACTATACATGGGGATTTGAATCACATCATAGTAACTTTTCATCACATGTTGACCTTTTTTTGTATGATTAGTTTTGTTGTGCTAATAACAATTACATATTTATAAACATGTGCTTGCTTCTTGCTTTATGTTCTGAGGTTTTCTTAGTTGTTGGTGCTTACAAACAAGTAAATTTCCTTAAGTTAAACAAGACATTCATGAGCAAAATAGCTTCATAAACTAATAATGAACAGTAAACATGTACAGTGCAGCAAACCATCAAAGAGACACATTAACACAATGTTTGATGAAGGAGTTCACCCCTCCTAGGTTACATCTCCTTGGTCCAACTTCCATGGCTTGGGCCTCTGTATTAGCTCAATGTGGAAAATAATTTTGTTTAAAAATATCTATGGATCTTGATACCTGCACCAATGTGTTCAGAATGCTCAAATTAGCCAAGAACACTTCTTTTTGAGCTCAATTTGGTCGAAAATTGCTCAAGTTATGATGCATTCAATTTTTCTCTAGGAATCCCCACTAAATTTGGAGAGACTCCAGTTAAATCCACTAAAACTGGTAGTTTCCGCCTAATTTGGCACACCACCAAATCCTCCACCAACTTAATCAATGGTTTAATTAAATGCTAGAAAAAATTAATTAAATTAAGCGTGATAAACGCACTAAGCACCTATTCACTGGCCCTTGGTTTTCTGGTTCACGATCACATTGGGGTGGGGACTGGCCCGTAGGGCTGGCTCCCACCACCCCCACTATTGGCAATTAATGTGCATTTAAATAGATGTTTGTGTTGTTGCTTTTCAAACCTTTCGTCTGTGGTCCAACCGTTTAATGCATGTAACTCAAGTGGGGGAAGTTACAGGTTCAAACCTGCCTCTGCCCAACCCATATATACTTTTACCATAATATATATATACCATTTGATATTCGAACTTTGGACTTATGTGGAATTTATAAAACATTGCACCACTTATCTAATTTGATACATTTGGATTAATACGGAATTTGGAATATGTGATTTTTGGTATTTAACTTGGAATATTTAATATATATAATATATAAATATAATATAATATATAGTTTAAAAAAACCATAATATAAAATAAAATAATATATATATTAATATTTAAATAATTAAAAAAATTCAGATTCCACTTTAGAGCCAACTAGGTAATTTCACCTTCACACAACCAAACTCGCGAATCTGGAGGTGACACTTGTCATAGCCCCATTGGGAAAAAATTGAAGAAGTTTCCCTTGCTGACTAGATGCCATGTCATCCTTCTACCCCATTCTGCAATTTTTTTAGTTGTTTAGAAAATGAACAACAAGCCTTTTCTCCTTCATCTGGACTCCGTTTTTAGTGAAACGAATTGCATTGCGATTGTCTTAATGAGATGGACGCAGTCATATAGTTTTTGAGCCAATCCGAGAACTTTGATTTTTGAGCTAAATACTAAGCACCTAATCATAACTCCCCACTTGAATCCTTTTGGACCCCAAAAGATACTATTATCTAACAAGTAGACGAGGGTACAACCCCCTCACCTTTCCAAGCTCGATCCAATCAACTTTTGATGAATTTGTTTCCTTGAGCTCCTCTCTAAGGACATCAACATTCACTTGCCTTGAGGACCCTGTTCTATACCTGTACTTGTATTTACCCTTTTCAAGATGATATTTCACTGTTTTTTGCACCATTTTCATTTGTTCATAGAAACTCATGGTTTTGTCCATGTTTCCATCAATAGTAACATCCTTCTTACCATGATGACATAACAAAATATAAGGCGAAATGGATGAAAATATTCACTAGGTTTTCTTGACTCAAACCTGATTCTACATCTTGAAAGTATGAAATTTTCTAAACATAACTTTCATATAAAACATAATAATACTTGAATACAACAGTTACATAACCAATAGGCCTAAAATAAATAACAATGAACTTGTTGCTTATACCTCTTTTGTACCTTCGAAGTGAAATTTTTGACAAGTATCCATCTAATGAGAGTGCATGGATCGTTGCAACTTAATCTTTACACCATGGAAATCTTCTGAATGAAATAAGATGGTGAAGTTGCTTGCAAAAACCTAAAACTCAAATAAACCTTTTAAGTTTGAAAGAGCATAAAAAGAATTGAATTGATCTTTTGGTTTGAAGCAACACATGCCTCTTACTGTTTGCCTCCCCACTATAATACTTTTCACATGCATGAAAATGCATGCCAAGGAGCTTCAAAAGAAGAAATGTTAACAACAACTTTCCTCCAACATTGGGTTGCTACCTACAAACCTCTTATCAAAATGACGATCTTGGGCGTTGACCAATCAACAATGGAATCCAACTTGGAGAGGCTTGCCTTCAACTTACCTCCTCCAATATCATGGCCCAAATGCATCAAAGAAGTGAAACCCAACTTGTACTTTGATACATTCAAAACATCAAACAACTTTCCTTCATAAATGACATGTGCATAAGAAAATTGTCTAAACATGTGTATGTCACCCAAGTGGACAGTTTCTTCAAGAAAGGACTCATTTTTGCCATAATTCAAATACATGTATGTAGTAGAAGTGCTAAAAAGAACATACAACATTAAAATCCATATCATCCATTCTTGTTTGGTGTTATGTATATTCTTGCACTGACCTCTTTTTACAACTTTGCTTTGGCGAAAACTACTGCTTTTGTCCTCTTTCTTGAAATACTTACCATTCCCCTTTGGCACCATAACCATCTGTGCACAACATGGTGTAAGGGATGATTGAATGAACCCATTGTTCAACAAAATTTTGCATTTCCTTGGTGTCTCTAATCTTTGCAATTTTCTCAACCCTTGCATGCAAACATCACAAATAGAAACCTCTTGCTGCAAAGATATTTCATGTGAAGTTTCTTTCTCCTTAAGGACGATTCTTTCACAACCTGAAATAATTCATCACTCTGATGAACTGAACCAACCAAATCAGAATTAAACTTGCATGACATGCAACAACATTTTCATAAATAATATCATCATTTGGCTTGAACATGAGAAGTACTAAACTTTTACTTGAATTCACTAATCTTTTTGCCCATCCTGCATTAACCAAAGAAATGTTCAGATTTTTGCAATGGGCTCTCACTATGTACACAAAATCCTTGAACAAGTGATACTTGTTTTCATGGCGGTAAAAGACTACTTTCTGGTCATACAAATATGGAGTACCCAACACCACACCTGAAATATCAAGCGGTACCACATCTAACTCTACTTCGTCAAGAATTTTTGCATTGATTGCAAACTTAAACAAACATTTTCTTGTAACTTGTAAACTTGTGTCTATTCTTATCCATCCCAAAGGGTATGGGTTATGGTGAGGTACAATTTCAAGATTCAAATTGTTGACTAAGTCTTCAGAGATTAGATATGACCCTAACATGAAATAACTCAATTATTCTCTTTTCATCTGGTGTCGTCGTAGTGTTACAGTTTTGTGAAATAGTGCTTGCAATATCTTGTTTTCCTTTGATTCCCATGAGAGTGTTTTTTTTTCATCACCTTATTCATAACCTAAATATTCTTGAGTGATAGCAGTGGTTTTCTATTTCCCTTTATTGTTGAACTTATTTGGTCTCATTTCTAGATGCAATTTCCAGTAGGGGGCTTCATCATGCCCCTCTTTGGAATAGTATTTGAATTTTATTTTCTCCCCTTCTTTCTTCACACTTGCATTATTCTTCCATTTCCATTTTCCTCCTTTCTCTTTCTCCTTACCCTTAGGTGGATTTTTATTACTACTCTCTTCATAAGTGTTCTTTCCTCTAGATTCAAGGTGTGTGGCTTGCACACATACCTCATCTAAATTGTTTGGGTTAACATAAGGATAGTATGTTTCAAATAGGAATGTAAACCCCCAATATATTTCGACAATGTATCTTGGGAATTCAAACTCACTCCTAAGAACAAATCCCTTTTTCTAAACTCCTGTGTATAATCTTGGATTGTTTGGCCTTTAAGCTGCCTAAAATTATTCCAACTCATAATGGATTTTTGCATATATGCTAAAGGATAAAATTGTCTTTTAATTGCAAAAAAAAATTCAACCCAAGTGATGGATATCTTACCATGGATTCTCATTTCCTCTTTAGAATTTGCTTCCCACCAAACTAGTGCAGCTCCTTCTAGCTTCAGTGAAGCCAACTAGATCTTTATGTCGTCTTCTTGAAGGTTCTAAATTCTACAGTATACCTCCAACTATCAAATCCAATTGTCCAAATTTTCTGCATTCACCTCTCGTTTGTACATGGGAAGCTTGAATTTTATGTCCAATTTCAGTAATGGAGTTTTTCCTTTTGGGATTTTGGAGTGAGTATGGGCAGTTTCAGTGGTGGGAGTGGAAGATGATGTTGTGTGAGATGATGGAGATGATGAGGATGGTGGAGATGGAGGTGGCTTTCCACCACTCCCTTTGGAATCCTTCTTCTCATATTTTTTGTCCTCTGAGATTCCTTCTTCATGTGGAGGTTTACAACTCTCTCCAACCATTTTGGTGTTCCTGTCTTCATAGAGGACTTTAACCATATCTATCAAAGTGTAGAAATATTTCTTGAATTCTTCCTCTTCTGAAGAGGGACCTTCAAGCTCTCTTTCTCCAGACATAATGGCTATGGATTCAGGCTCAAAAATTTGTATTGATTGTACCTCTCCAATCTTAGTTGAAGGAAAAACATGAGGAGTTTCAAGTGCAGCTGGAATTAGAACTTTGGGTGGTGGAGATTGTGGCCTTGTGGCTCTCCATCTTATGGGAATTACCTCAGGAGTTGCAACCAATAACTCCCCTTCTCCTCTTTGCAACTTTAACCTTGTAAGCATCACAATTTTGCAACCATTAAAATCCTAATTGCACAAACTCCAACAATCAAGTGTTTCAACCTTGAGCTCTGATACCAACTTGATCTGTTTTTGTATGATTAATTTTTTTGTGCTAATAACAATTACAGATTTATAAACATGTGCTTGCTTATCTTTTTGTGTTGAGGTTTCCATAGTTGTTGGTGCTTATAAACAGGTAAACTTCCTTAAGTTAAACAAGACATTCATGAGAAAAATAGCTTCAAAAACTAATATTGAATAAAAAAACATGTAGAGTGTAGCAAACCATCAATAGTGTTTTGATGAAGGAGTTCACCCCTCCTAGGCTACATCTCCTTGGTTCAGCTTCCATGGCTTGGGCCTCTCTATTAACTCAATGTGGAAAAAATGCTATTTACAATGCTCTATGGCTCCTGATACCTACACTAATGTGTTCATAATGTCCAAATTAGCCAAGAACACTTCTTTCTAATCTCAATTTGGTCGAAAATTACTCAAGTTATGCTGCATTCAATTTTTTCCTAGGAATCCTCATTAAATCTAGAGAGACTCCAGTTAAGTCCGCCAAAACTGGTAGTTTCCGCCTAATTTGGTGCGCCACCAAATCCACCACCATATTAATCAACAATTTAATTAAATTCTAAACAAAATTAATTAATTTAAGTGTCATTAGTGCGCTAAGCGCCTATCCGATGGCCCTTGGTTTTTTGGTGCACGATCACATGGGGTAGGGGCTGGCCCACAAGTCTAGCTCCCACCACCCCCACTGTCGAAAATTAATGTGTATTTAAATAGAGGTTCGTGTTGTTGATTTTCAAACCTTCCGCTGGTGGTCCAACAGTAAACACATGTAATTCGGGTGGGGGAGGTTACGGATTCAAATTCGCCTTCGCCCAACCCATATATACTTTTACCATAATATATAT
>APFE030068181.1:47626-76330 GCA_000404065.3 Pinus taeda
AATGTTTTTCATGTCATAACTTTGGACACAAAGCTGCTCAATGTGTTGCTTACAAAACCATCATGACTAGAGAAGCACAAAATCAAAGGAATGTGACAGGGATCATGAAAAGGACCTGAAATAACTTTTTTCTTCTTGAAAGTGAAATAGAATTCTCTATCTGTAACAACTTCGGTCATGAAGAATCTGAATGCAGGAGTAAATTTCAGCAAACATCTCAGAAGGAGAAAACTTCATTAAGTCCAAAAATATGGAGAAAGAAAGAACCACAAACAGAAAGATGTGGTATATCATTATATGCAGAAGGACAAGAAAATTAGTGGTACATTGACAGTGGATGCTCAAAACACATGACAGGTGACAAAGAAAAACTTCATTCATATAATGCCTTAGAAAAGGAAAAGAAGGTCTCATTTGGAAATGACACTCCTGTTGTCACAAAAGGTAAAGGCTCTGTTCTCTTAAAAGAAAAAGTTAAAGCTGGGAATATTATGTATGTTGACAGTCTAAAGCATAACCTGTTGAGTGTCAGTCAAATGTGTGATCAAGGAAATGAAGTAGTATTTCGATCAAATGGATGTGTTGTTCGTGAGATTGATATAGGAGAAACAATGATCAAAGGAATAAGAACTCCAAACAAATACATACTCAAGGGAGGACAACAACAGTGCTATCTAAGCAAAAATGATGAACACTGGGTATGACACAGAAGATTGGGGCATCTAAGCTTCCCTCAAATAAGAAAAGCATGCAGATTCCAAGCTATTCATGATCTTCCTGATATCAACATTCCAGAAAATACAATATGCAAATCATGTCAATTTGGTAAGAAAAACAAAGCACATTTCCCTGAAAAGGAAGGATAAGCTAGTAAGCCTCTTGAACTTGTTGATACTGATTTATGTGGACCATCAAGGAAAAAGTCACCTCGTGGAGAAGAATACTTTATATTGTTCATTGACTATTTTTCCAAAATGTGTTGGATAGGACTTCTAAAGCATAAAGATGAAGCATTTGAAAAGTTCAAAGCCTTCAAAGCTTTGGTTGAAAATGAATCAGATCACAAAATCAAATGCCTCAGATCTAATCGAGGAGGGGAATCTACCTCAGATGAATTCTTTGACTTTTGTGAAGAACATGGAATAAAAAGGGAATTCTCCACCGCAAGGACTCCTCAGCAAAATGGAGTGGTAAAAAGATGAACATAATTATTCAACAAATGGCTCGTGCTATGCTAGATGAGTCCGGAACTCCTGCAACCTTTTGGGGTGAAGCTACATTCACTGCCGTCACTATTCTCAACAAAGAAAATGTTCGGGTAAAAGACACTCAAACTCCACATGAACTTTGGTATGGTAAGAATCCTACTGTAAAATACTTCAAAGTTGTAAATGTTACATCAAAAGGACTGATGAAAAACTTGGTAAGTTTGAGCCTAGAGGAGATGAAGGTATTCTCCTTGGTTACTCTTCCCGAAGTAAAGGATATAAATTTTATAATAAAAGACTTGGGAAAATCATTGAAAGTATTGATGTTGTGGTTGATGAAGCATGCAAAAATCCAAAACAAATAAAAACCAAAGATTATGAAGAAGATGAGGATTATCCTCCCACATCAAATCAGACTAATTTTGAAGAAGAAACCAATGAAGCACCAGAAGAAGAGATAATGGTAGAAGAAAAGACTCCGTCCAGGTATGTTTAGAAAAATCATACAGAAGCTCAAATATTAGGAGAAAAATGGCAGGTGCGCAAACTAGAAGAACCATTACCGAAGCTTCAAGCTACGTAGCACTACTATCTTCCACTGAACCTCAAAATATAAATGAAGCATGCAGAGATGAATGTTGGGTCAAGGCGATGAATGAAGAACTTGAGAAAATTGAAAAGAATAATACTTGGGAATTAGTTCCTAGACCTGATGATAAGAATATCATAGGAACTAAATGGATATTCAAAAACAAGTTGAACGAAAATGGAGAAGTTATTAGAAACAAGGCTAGACTTGTTTGTAAAGGATATGCTCAATAAGAAGGTATAAACTTTGAAGAAACTTTTGCACTTGTTGCTAGACTTGAAGCTATCAGAATGTTCCTTGCTCTTTCTAGTTTTCAGAAATTCAAAGTATACCAAATGGATGTAAAATCTACTTTTCTTAATGGAGACTTAGAAGAAGAAGTCTATATTGAGCAGCCAGATGGATTCATTCTTGGAAATTATGCAAAACTTGTATGCAAACTCAGAAAATATCTCTATGGTCTAAAACAAGCTCCAAGGGCCTGTTATTACCGTCTTGACAAATATCTCCATCAACAAGGTTTTCCAAAGGGATCAGTTGATAGCAATTTATACACAAAGATTGACAATAATAAATTGCTAATACTTGTTGTGTATGTTGATGATATCATTTTTGGTAGCAATGAAGAAGCCATGAGTTGAAATTTTGCTTCAATAATGCAACAAGAATTTGAAATGTCCCTACTTGGTGAGCTTACATATTTTCTTGGTCTACAAGTTCAACAAAACAAAGATGGTATTTTTCTGTCACACACCAAATATATCAAGCAGATCCTGAAAAAGTATGGCATGGAAGATTCTAAACCAATATGTACTCCAATGGTAATAGGATGCAGTCTTAGCTCAAATGATGAATCAGCAATAGTGCATCAACCAACTTACAAATCCATGATTGGCAGCTTTCTTTATCTAACAGGTACCCGACCGGACATCATGCATGCAGTGGGAATAGTTGGAAGATTCCAAGCAAATCCAAAGGAATCACATCTTTAGGCAGTCAAAAGGATATTCAAATATCTTCAAGGAACATAAACTTTTGGTTTATGGTATCCTAGAGATACAGATCTTACACTTCATGCATATACAGATGCAGATTGGGCAGGAAGAGTTGATGATAGAAAAATCACTAGTGGTGGTGCATTCTTTACGGGTTCTAGATTAGTGTCTTGGTTCAACAAGAAAAAAAGCTCAATTGCATTATCTACAGCTGAAGCAGAATATGTGGCTGCTGCATCTTGTTGCACACAACTCCTTTGGATGATGCAAAAATTGCAAGACATACAGATCACAGGTACTCCACCCATTCCCATTCTATGTGATAATAAAAGTGCCATAAATATTTCAAAGTTTTTAAGAATCCAGTCATGCATTCCAA
Organism: Pinus taeda; assembly: GCA_000404065.3. Taxonomy (NCBI): domain Eukaryota; kingdom Viridiplantae; phylum Streptophyta; class Pinopsida; order Pinales; family Pinaceae; genus Pinus; species Pinus taeda. The sequence goes on from APFE030068181.1 coordinate 50,798, forward strand.
GACCAAGAACATACCCATCAAATATCATTTTCTACGTGAACAAGTGCTTGAACAAAAGGTCAAATTGGAGTATGTTCCCTACAGAGAATAAGTTTTTGCTATATTCACCAAACCACTGCCCAGAGAGACATTTGAATATCTCAAACAGAAGCTGGGAGTAGTTGATGCATCATCTTGCTGTTAAAACTTATCTATTTTAGAGAAAAGTGGTTATACGCGAGTTTCATGAAGTGTAGTCACGTACATACACGGGTTTCTGTGGAGATAGTCACGTATCTGTTGGTTTGAAGAAATGGGCCAGACTCAGGTTGAAAGGAGTCTTATATGGGTCTGACAGTGATCATCTGGCATAGGTTCAGGGGGAGCATATACTCCTAATAATACTTTGTTGGCATTATCTTAGAAGATCTTGGTACAAATTCACAGTTTTTTTTATTCAGGTGGAACAGGTTCAGGGGGAGAACATGGTTGTTGGTACAGATGTTGATTGATAGATGCTGCTGATGATAGTTGCTTATGACTATCATGGTCTTGTTTCAGATTTTTGGTCTCTATTATATATGTCATGTATATCTTTTAATGTAAAGGTCATGAAACGACCTATTTTATTACCCCACTATGCATGGGATGGATGATGTAAAGTTCTTGTTTTGACATGTATAAACAATTGGTATATCCCCACTTGGTTGGGAGATGGATGTATGTATTAGTCATTGGTGATAGGAAGGTCATTTATGATGTATGTATAGAGTCATGTTCTTCTTTTAGAACATCTTTTTGCAGACCTTACTTATATTTAGGGGGAGCATGGAGCTCATTCAGCACACTCCAGCATATCAGAGAATTCAACATGTACTCAGGGGGAGCATGACCCTTTGCCCTTGATGACAAAGAGGGAGAGTGACTTAGGGTTGCCATCAAGTCCAAAGGGGGAGATTGTTGGCATTATGACTCAAATTTGACACAGGTGTTGTCCTTAATGGTAACTCACTCAGATGTCAGAGTACAGTTCAATAGGTTAACAACTCAAAGTTACATATTAGACTTCATAGAATGAGGAAAGAGAAGTATACGGAGGTTCACCTTGAAAAAGTAGCGTATACACGTGGGTTAACAGACCAAAAAGTGTGTATAACGTACACATGCAGTTTCACATAAGGAAAGGCGCGTACATGTTGGAAATACAAGTTTTGGTCCGTTGTATTTGGCCCATGGTATTTTGATCCATGGTATTGGTCCAAAGTATCTGGTCCGAAGTATTGATCCCAAGTATTTGGTCCAAGGTATTGGTCCTAAGTGGTTTCGGACCATGGTATTGAGAAAGGCCTAACACTATATATGGAGAAGAAGATCATTAGGCCAAGGCACTCAAGTATTGAATATCTCATGATGAGCAATATCTAGTGCGTGGGTTATTGGGTTATGGTGCATAGCTGGATCTGAACCAAGGATGAACCTTAGCACTTGATGAAGGATAAGATCTGATGAGGGGTCAAGACATTAAGGCTTGAAGTGAAGTATCTTTATGTGGTTTGATCATTTATCTAATAACTAGCACATGTTGTAGTATGTAAATATGATGATCTGGGTATAACTGAAGTATGGAATTGTTGTAATGTATAAATCATCATTTACATATTTGTACGCAGGTTCGTCTTGAGAAAGGTGCACATGCATGCAGGTTCAACACAGGGAGGTAGCATATAACTTGTAAAATATGTTTTAGCTGCTTCTGTTTGCTGTTGCAGTGTTCTGGCTTCTGGTTTGGGTTCTAGTTACTATGTTCTAAGTTACAATATTCTAAAAGATCTGATTGAAGGGTTGTCAAAGTGGTTGATCGGTTCAGTTGTGAAAAGGAGATTAGTAGATGCAGATATATTTTGACTGAATGATGTTATTGATGGATCCAGTCTGAAAATTTATGAAATATGATTCCTGGAAGAAAAGAGAAGGTTGTAGCCTTCTGTAGGGCAACACCTACTTACTAGTAAACATATAAGCTAGCACAAGAGCTAGGGGGTTGTATCTCCCTTCTAGGAGAAGCTGGAGAATGAGAGAAGGTTGTAGCCTTTTGTAGGTAGAAGCATGTGTACTGGTATAAGTCTGCACCAGTACAAAAATTGTAAAAAGAATTTTCTTATTATTAAAAATATAGAGATGATTGCAGCAGGTGGTTTTCACCCACATTGGGTTTCCACCTTATATCTTGTGTTCATATGTGTGATTGTCTGTTCTATTTTTATTGCACCTGGTTACTGTTTATATGGCTCTGATTCACTGATTAAAGATCAACGTCTGATGAATTAACTGAATCATAAGTTTGTAGGATATACGCTTGTTGCCTTAAACACAATTGCATATATATGCGAGTTCCATTAACTAAAGTAGCGTATATAAATCTGATTTTGGAAATGAAAAATAATTGACTTGCTAATACTAATTCACCCCCCCTCTCAATATTATTTCCAACAATTCTATGTTATTATTAAATTCTATGACAAAATTTGGTAGTTTTCTTGTAGATATTTATCTAGGGAAAAATCTAAATATTAAACCTAACTTGGAAAAGTCTTAAAAGGATCAATTAATACAAATGCTATAAAAAAGTCCCTCTTATTTTGCATGGGAATACACAAATATGAGAGGTATCAACCCTATATATATATATATGCTAGACCAATTAAACAACCCAAGAGAAGGATGAATCCTAACTTGAGGGAAGCTGTGGAGTAATTGCAAAAGTAGTTAAATGTAAACTTCATTTATCGAATTTCTGATAGCCAGTGGATCTCACCATTACTAATTGTACCAAAGAAAAATGGTAAGTGCTGATTCTGTATATACTATGGATAACTAAATAAATCTACCTTAAAAGATAATTTTCCACTTCCTTTCATAGATCTAATATTAGATACATTAACAAGCAAGAAATATTTTTCTTTTCTTGATGGTTTTACTGATTATAATAAAATACAAATTACACTGGAAGATCAAGATAAGACCACATTTACATGTCCACATGGAACATATGCTTACAAAGTATTACCTTTTGGACTATGCAATGCCCTTGAAACATTTCAAAAAGAAGTTTTAGGTATCTCTTTTGACTAGGTTCATGATTTTGTTGAAGTTTATATGGATGATTTCACAATATATGGTGAGAGCCTTGAGGAAGCCCTAGCATATCTTGAAAAAGTTCTTATAAGATGCTAAGAAACTAACATTTATTTAAGTATTGAAAAACGTCATATGATGACTAATGAAGAAATTATTTTCGGATATTATGTTTCAAGTAATGGAATTAAGGTTGATCTGGAAAACATTGAAGTCATTACTAAACTCCCAGTACCTAAGACTCAAAACAATGTAAGAATGTTTCTTTGAAATGCATGCCATTACTAAATATTTATAGAAAGATTTACAAAATTAGCTTCGCCACTATCTACTTACTAAATATAATGAATTTAATTGGAACTCCTCATGTCAATGTGCTTTTGATACTTTGAAACCAAAGATCTCTAAAACACCTATTTTAAGAGGACCAAATTGTTCTTTCCCATTCTATATTTCTATAGATGCATCAAATACGGCTTAGTGGCTAGCCTAGGACAAAAGGACCAACAAAATCCTCATGATATCTATTATTAAGGTAAAATTTGAATCCAAAATAGTTAAATTATACAATTACAAAGAAGAGGCTTCTTGCAGCATTTTATGCCACAAACCAATTCAAACACTATATAATTAGGAAACTTTTATCTATATTGATTATTCATCCATTATATACTTAATGAAAAAACCTATAACTAATGGCTGAATTACTAAATGGCTCTTCTTGTTACGGGAATTTAATATTACTATATTGGACTAGACCTGGAAAATAAAATGCAATAACTAACATTAGGAGAATTTTGAGATCCAAAACAAGCCTCCTAATGGGCCTCCCAAATAGGTAAAACATAAGGCCTATCTATCTAGTCTTAGGCACATAAAAGCTATATTAAACCTTCCTTTTTTCACTTAAGAACACTTTATTACATTAATGATTCCTTAGGAGGTTCAAGGAGATTTTTCTAGCTTTGTGTGCCTAACATGGCTATTGTGCAAGATATTAAGGGGATTTTGCATAGATTTCGAGAATATATAACTAGAGATATTCATAGGGCCTACTCCCTAATACATAAGAATTCCAACTTGGTTGGTTGAGTATAATAAATAATCCTTCATATTGTTTCATGGTGACCCAAGAAACATGATATACCTTTTTAGGGATTTTGTAGGGAATGAAATCCTCCCATTAAGGGGGTTTCCCCCTACCCGTTGTGTATAAGTAGAGGGATCAGATAACCCAGTAGAATAAGTAAAATTAAGAGAATAACAATGTAGAGCATTAGGAGAAGTTTAGACTTCAAGTTTTACAACTTTTTCCATGTACATGCAATTCTTCAGTTAATGGAAGTAATATTTGATTTCAGTATTTAGTCTGGATTTTTCTTAAGGGATATGAGCTTCCTTGGGTCAGGACCCACCCCAAGTGCTTAAGTTCATTCTTGCACCATTTTTTTTCATGTATTTAATTATCTCTGCAACTTGTTTTTGAGAATTACTTTTATGCATGGATAATTAGATGCTTCATGAACAATATTTCTTTACAAAGTACTTGAGCACTAGATGATATTGGTAGTGGTTATGTTTTTCAAAATAAAATTTTTATTTATGAATTTATTTCACTTTATTTTCTTTCATTTATTTATTTTCCATCATTCAATGTTTACTATTTTTGTGCATTCCCCCATTTTACAGCTATAGGAAACCCTACAACCTTGCAATATCTTATTGGATCAACCTTGCCACATCTGATGTGATGACTTGGACATGTGTGCTTTATCATTTTACAACCTTTACTTAGCTTCTTTGCCTTCCAACATTGCAGTTAGCATATTTTATTGCTTGTTGGACTGTCTCTTATAGAAAAACATGAACTCATATAGCATTTTGCAATTCACCTCCAAAACTCACCCATATTTGCACCCAACTCATGATATGCCTTCTTTGATTTATTACAATGTTATTGGAACCATGAGAATAGTATTTAGAAGTAGATATACCATCTATATGCCCTTATTTAAATTTCTATAAAAATTGTTTATTTCCTAGAGAATTAGGGTTTACTATTTGCAATCTTTTATCTCAACAATGTTTAGTTCCTTGCAAGATAGAATAGGTGTGTTTTTACTTCTTTTTAGTTAGAATAGTTTTCCTTCCTTACCTACAATTAGCTTAAGTTTATTGCAATTTTATTTTTTCCTATAACATATAATAGTTAGACTAGTCTCTGTACAACCATATTTCATCTTAATACTTCCACCTACATAAAAATCAACAAAGGGAAAGAGGCAATGCCTTCTACACATATAGTGTCCGTTATCACTCTGATATTTCTTTTGAAGCTAATGAAGAAAGAAAAGTCAAAGGTAACCACAAACCACTTTTGGAGATCACGACCTAGCCTTCCTGATGCTCAGAGCGGACTCTCTCTTTATAATTTAACTTTGTTTTAGTTAAGATGATTTTAGGCTAGTTATTGTTTGCACTTGGGTTTTGGTTTCAAACTTTGGGTGGTGGGATCACTTTACTTCGATGAACAGAGGTTTTATTAACCCATTGGGCTATGGGGTCGAATGTCAGACAAACAAGACTGGATTCAGTTCTAAAAATAGTGTCTACAGGGCAAGTTAGATGAGTTATTGCAAATCTCAAAGGCTAAATGGTGAAATGGTTTAAAATCAGATCTAGGGAGCAATGAAGGGTTCCCTAGGCCGGACTCTGGAAGGAATGAAAGAATTCCACCGGGATGGGAGAGCAATTAAGGGTTCTCAAATCCGGGTATCAAGGGAAAACATGTAAATGACTAACTGTGCAAAACAGAGTGTACTTAAACAATTTTTGAGTGATATATCTAGTTAATTCATTCAAATTTAGAACACATTTAAGATTATGAAACACATAAAAAGGTAACAAGATCAAACAAAGAATATACTTCATTGAAAATAGCTCATCTCATGAATCCTGTAGCGAAATGCTTTTATTACTTGCTCCAATATGTTGACTTGAAAATAGTACAATCACCCTTAGGTTTTCAGATCAAAATAAATCTACAAATGTAAAATAATCTACCCTGATACTTCGAATTATGAAGTATTTATACAAAAGGAATTACAAAATATCTCAAACTGCATTGATAACTAATCTAGGAAAAAGAAATATCTTCATGCAAGAAGATAGAGACAGTTGTTGAACTGATGCTTGTTGTCCTTGTTATTTATGTTCCGCTGGCTTTGCTTTTTGATCTTTTTGCCCTTTATGTTGCTTGGCTCTTTGGTCTTCACGCTGGATGTTTTGTTTTACTTAAACCTTTCATCTGATACACTTTAACCTTGCTAAGTTGTCAATATCCTTTTATTGTGTTGTTTTACATTTTACTATACATTTATATTTTACAGTGTATTTACTACAGTAAGTCATTCAGTTTTTCCCCATCTTTCCTCATCTGGCAATTGGATATTGAGCATTTTTTTTGTATATTTCATCTTCCTCTGTATATTTGGAAAAAGTAGGCTTATTAATAAACAAGTGTTTTACCTCATGCTAGAGGTAAAATACATTTTCAAAAGTTTGATACAACACTTTGCATATTGCTAAGCCCTTCATAAATGAAGTGATTACTTGTTCTCTAGCCACTTCCATGATCTTCTTATTATAGTCCTCATGTGTCATTAACTTATCATTTATTACTAAGGGATTAGGTAATCCCTTTTCCTTTAAAAGTTTAAACTTAGCCATGAACCTATCAACAACTAGTAGTATGTTTTGACACTTATCTTCTAAATTCAACATCAAATTTCTCTTAGTGAGGACTTTTCTGACTTCCAAAATTGTACCTATCCTATCAGGTACCTCCAGTTCTTGCAGCTCATACATATTCTTGGAGTTGAGGAAGTGGATGATTCTTGTTGCTTCCTTTGGCATATCTCCAAGTTCTATTTTAACCATTTCAACAGCCTCTGTAGCCTACTTTATTAAATCAATCTATTAAAAAATGACCTGGATGGATGGCCAAATATCATTGACAGAGTCAATAATATTGGCCCACAGTTTCTCTTTAGCCTTACCTATAGGTTCATTGAGTGTCAGTTATTTCTCCAGGATTTTTATCCTTTTATTCATCCTTGTTGTCTTTTGTTGTTCTTCTTTATGCATGATCTGGGTAAGACTGTAATCTATCTCCAGGCTAGTGACTTTCTCCTTCAATGTGTTCATCTCAGTGGTCTGAATGGACATCTCTTCCATTGCTTTGACCAGCCTGTTTGCTTCATCACTGGTGGAGGTTGTTGTTGATGTAGTCGATGTAGATGTTGGTAGTGTAGTGGCCATTGGAGCAGTGGAAGCTAATGCTGCTGCCAAAGTAGAAGGGACAATTGTGGTCACTGTTGGAATGACAGTTGTAGGATAATTATCAATACTAGCTTGCTTGAGTTGAATCAAGCTATCCAACTCCTTCTCCATCTCCTTTAACTGGTCATTCAGTTGCAACACTAAGTCCATCATTTCCTCATGATTGGTCTGTCTTTCAAGGACTTCCGTTGTTTGTGGGTGCTGTAAATGAGGCAACTTGAGCTGTTTCTTGAGGGTTGTTATGTCCTCATTCTTATTTTTGATCAGTTTCTCTGTGGCCTTAACATCACTTGGGTCATGGCCCAATTCAATAACCGAGTCCTCCAAGGAGTTTATCCTAGTGTCTTTAGCTTGTGAAGAGGCTCTCTCCAATTTGTACTGAGTTGTTACACTGTCCGATGAATCATGCAGCTTGTAAGCAGCCATGGCTTTTGTTGTAAGGGTGGAGTAGATCATTTCTCCAGCTTGCCTGTGAAATTCTTTCTGATCAATGGGATGAACATCCCTAGCCAAGACCTCAAAATTAGTCTTCTTGTAGTCTGATGAGGTCTTTGGTTGCTATATAGTGGGCTTAAAAAATGAGATCTGCATTTTTCCTTATTTGATGTCAAAGGATGACATCAATTTGGTTTGGTTTGGTGGTGTAAGCTTGAGGTACTTGGCATATGTTTCTGCTTTCAGTTTCTCATTCCTCATCTTTATTTCTTTAAATATGTCTTTGATGTCCTTTTCCTTGTCCTCTAGCCCGACATAGGAAGAAACCTCCATACACTTTTGTCTCTCTATCATCTGTGTGTTGGAGGTTGATGGATGTCGTGTTTCCTCTGATGTAGCTGCTTCTTTACCTTTCTGTCCCATTGCCTCAATGTCAGTTATTTCCTCTGATGCAATGTTCTCCTCCTGTTTATATACAGGATTTAACTTGGGCCTTTTGGTTGGCTCAAACAGCTCATCAGTAGTCTCCATGGTAGAGCTAGATGCCTCATCCCTGCTCCTCTTAGGATTATTCTCTTCATTAGCTGGGGTATGTATGACAGGAGGAATGTTCATTGGCTCCCCTTGTTCTGGAACCTGCAGGAAAGAGTTGTGATCAAATTGTTTTTCCAAATCAATAAGTGCATTCTCTACATCCACAACAGTGTTTTCCATGTCAATCAAGGTGTTCTCCACCCACTCATCCTGGTTAGCAAACTGTTCAATGTCAGGCCTTGGGTGGTGGACGTATGCTCCCAACTTGATCTTGAGTCTAAGCTTATTTATGACCCCATGAGGGTCATAGTGCCAGATGAAACTGTTTCTAAATTTCATTAGTTGAGGTAACCTGTCGGCCTCTGGTCCAACCTCTCTATTGTTGCAAATAAATGGGCCCATCTAGCTCTTCATTTTGAATTGGGTCTTCTTCCTATAAGTTAGGAAGTGGATCTCATCAGAGCTGATGATTTGCTTGAAGTACTCAAGAGAAAATATCCTCATAGGGAGGTATTTGGGCAACTTATAGCAGGCTAGCTCACAACCATAAATTCTGATCTCTGTGTGGTTTTGGTTCAAGTACCAATCTCCCACCTTGCTGTTCTTGGCCAATTGCAGTACTTTCTTGATCGTTGGGCCGATTCTAGGCCAAGTCTTAGAAGTTAGCATGTTCATCACTAGGTACACAAAGGAGTCTATGAAGTCTTTGTAGTTGAATGTTGTGCAAAACTTGTGGACCAAGGGTGTCCAGTAGATGATTGATCTCTCCTTTCCCTTAGTGTCCGTTATCACTCTGATATTTCTTTTGAAGCTAATGAAGAAAGAAAAGTCAAAGGTAACCACAAACCACTTTTGGAGATCACGACCTAGCCTTCCTGATGCTCAGAGCGGACTCTCTCTTTATAATTTAACTTTGTTTTAGTTAAGATGATTTTAGGCTAGTTATTGTTTGCACTTGGGTTTTGGTTTCAAACTTTGGGTGGTGGGATCACTTTACTTCGATGAACAGAGGTTTTATTAACCCATTGGGCTATGGGGTCGAATGTCAGACAAACAAGACTGGATTCAGTTCTAAAAATAGTGTCTACAGGGCAAGTTAGATGAGTTATTGCAAATCTCACAGGCTAAATGGTGAAATGGTTTAAAATCAGATCTAGGGAGCAATGAAGGGTTCCCTAGGCCGGACTCTGGAAGGAATGAAAGAATTCCACCGGGATGGGAGAGCAATTAAGGGTTCTCAAATCCGGGTATCAAGGGAAAACATGTAAATGATTAACTGTGCAAAACAGAGTGTACTTAAACAATTTTTGAGTGATATATCTAGTTAATTCATTCAAATTTAGAACACATTTAAGATTATGAAACACATAAAAAGGTAACAAGATCAAACAAAGAATATACTTCATTGAAAATAGCTCATCTCATGAATCCTGTAGCGAAATGCTTTTATTACTTGCTCCAATATGTTGACTTGAAAATAGTACAATCACCCTTAGGTTTTCAGATCAAAATAAATCTACAAATGTAAAATAATCTACCCTGATACTTCGAATTATGAAGTATTTATACAAAAGGAATTACAAAATATCTCAAACTGCATTGATAACTAATCTAGGAAAAAGAAATATCTTCATGCAAGAAGATAGAGACAGTTGTTGAACTGATGCTTGTTGTCCTTGTTATTTATGTTCCGCTGGCTTTGCTTTTTGATCTTTTTGCCCTTTATGTTGCTTGGCTCTTTGGTCTTCACGCTGGATGTTTTGTTTTACTTAAACCTTTCATCTGATACACTTTAACCTTGCTAAGTTGTCAATATCCTTTTATTGTGTTGTTTTACATTTTACTATACATTTATATTTTACAGTGTATTTACTACAGTAAGTCATTCAGTTTTTCCCCATCTTTCCTCATCTGGCAATTGGATATTGAGCATTTTTTTTGTATATTTCATCTTCCTCTGTATATTTGGAAAAAGTAGGCTTATTAATAAACAAGTGTTTTACCTCATGCTAGAGGTAAAATACATTTTCAAAAGTTTGATACAACACTTTGCATATTGCTAAGCCCTTCATAAATGAAGTGATTACTTGTTCTCTAGCCACTTCCATGATCTTCTTATTATAGTCCTCATGTGTCATTAACTTATCATTTATTACTAAGGGATTAGGTAATCCCTTTTCCTTTAAAAGTTTAAACTTAGCCATGAACCTATCAACAACTAGTAGTATGTTTTGACACTTATCTTCTAAATTCAACATCAAATTTCTCTTAGTGAGGACTTTTCTGACTTCCAAAATTGTACCTATCCTATCAGGTACCTCCAGTTCTTGCAGCTCATACATATTCTTGGAGTTGAGGAAGTGGATGATTCTTGTTGCTTCCTTTGGCATATCTCCAAGTTCTATTTTAACCATTTCAACAGCCTCTGTAGCCTACTTTATTAAATCAATCTATTAAAAAATGACCTGGATGGATGGCCAAATATCATTGACAGAGTCAATAATATTGGCCCACAGTTTCTCTTTAGCCTTACCTATAGGTTCATTGAGTGTCAGTTATTTCTCCAGGCTTTTTATCCTTTTATTCATCCTTGTTGTCTTTTGTTGTTCTTCTTTATGCATGATCTGGGTAAGACTGTAATCTATCTCCAGGCTGGTGACTTTCTCCTTCAATGTGTTCATCTCAGTGGTCTGAATGGACATTTCTTCCATTGCTTTGACCAGCCTGTTTGCTTCATCACTGGTGGAGGTTGTTGTTGATGTAGTCGGTGTAGATGTTGGTAGTGTAGTGGCCATTGGAGCAGTGGAAGCTAATGCTGCTGCCAAAGTAGAAGGGACAATTGTGGTCACTGTTGGAATGACAGTTGTAGGATAATTATCAATACTAGCTTGCTTGAGTTGAATCAAGCTATCCAACTCCTTCTCCATCTCCTTTAACTGGTCATTCAGTTGCAACACTAAGTCCATCATTTCCTCATGATTGGTCTGTCTTTCAAGGACTTCCGTTGTTTGTGGGTGCTGTAAATGAGGCAACTTGAGCTGTTTCTTGAGGGTTGTTATGTCCTCATTCTTATTTTTGATCAGTTTCTCTGTGGCCTTAACATCACTTGGGTCATGGCCCAATTCAATAACCGAGTCCTCCAAGGAGTTTATCCTAGTGTCTTTAGCTTGTGAAGAGGCTCTCTCCAATTTGTACTGAGTTGTTACACTGTCCGATGAATCATGCAGCTTGTAAGCAGCCATGGCTTTTGTTGTAAGGGTGGAGTAGATCATTTCTCCAGCTTGCCTGTGAAATTCTTTCTGATCAATGGGATGAACATCCCTAGCCAAGACCTCAAAATTAGTCTTCTTGTAGTCTGATGAGGTCTTTGGTTGCTATATAGTGGGCTTAAAAAATGAGATCTGCATTTTTCCTTATTTGATGTCAAAGGATGACATCAATTTGGTTTGGTTTGGTGGTGTAAGCTTGAGGTACTTGGCATATGTTTCTGCTTTCAGTTTCTCATTCCTCATCTTTATTTCTTTAAATATGTCTTTGATGTCCTTTTCCTTGTCCTCTAGCCCGACATAGGAAGAAACCTCCATACTCTTTTGTCTCTCTATCATCTGTGTGTTGGAGGTTGATGGATGTCGTGTTTCCTCTGATGTAGCTGCTTCTTTACCTTTCTGTCCCATTGCCTCAATGTCAGTTATTTCCTCTGATGCAATGTTCTCCTCCTGTTTATATACAGGATTTAACTTGGGCCTTTTGGTTGGCTCAAACAGCTCATCAGTAGTCTCCATGGTAGAGCTAGATGCCTCATCCCTGCTCCTCTTAGGATTATTCTCTTCATTAGCTGGGGTATGTATGACAGGAGGAATGTTCATTGGCTCCCCTTGTTCTGGAACCTGCAGGAAAGAGTTGTGATCAAATTGTTTTTCCAAATCAATAAGTGCATTCTCTACATCCACAACAGTGTTTTCCATGTCAATCAAGGTGTTCTCCACCCACTCATCCTGGTTAGCAAACTGTTCAATGTCAGGCCTTGGGTGGTGGACGTATGCTCCCAACTTGATCTTGAGTCTAAGCTTATTTATGACCCCATGAGGGTCATAGTGCCAGATGAAACTGTTTCTAAATTTCATTAGTTGAGGTAACCTATCGGCCTCTGGTCCAACCTCTCTATTGTTGCAAATAAATGGGCCCATCTAGCTCTTCATTTTGAATTGGGTCTTCTTCCTATAAGTTAGGAAGTGGATCTCATCAGAGCTGATGATTTGCTTGAAGTACTCAAGAGAAAATATCCTCATAGGGAGGTATTTGGGCAACTTATAGCAGGCTAGCTCACAACCATAAATTCTGATCTCTGTGTGGTTTTGGTTCAAGTACCAATCTCCCACCTTGCTGTTCTTGGCCAATTGCAGTACTTTCTTGATCGTTGGGCCGATTCTAGGCCAAGTCTTAGAAGTTAGCATGTTCATCACTAGGTACACAAAGGAGTCTATGAAGTCTTTGTAGTTGAATGTTGTGCAAAACTTGTGGACCAAGGGTGTCCAGTAGATGATTGATCTCTCCTTTCCCTTGGTGTCCAATTTTTGTATCCTCAAAGGGAAATTTTCTGTCTAGTAATACAAAAACATATGAAATAATACTAAAGAGTATTTGAAACTCTTTTGGTGGGATGTCTAGTGAATTGTTCATGCATTCTGTCTGCAATGATATGGGCATAATCAAACATGATAGCAAGAGGCTTGCCTGGAGTGAAAATGGACAGGAAGGCCATAATGACCTCATCCACATGCTCATTTGATGTGTATCCTAGGATGCATGAGAGCAAATTGATTATTCTCCTGCCAGTCTCTAAAAAAATAGTGGTAGCATAGGGTGTAATGTCTGTAGGAGTATGTCATTCCTCAATGATGAAATTATGGAAAATTTGTTTGATTTTGACTGGGTCCAGTGTGATGTACAGGTCCAACAGGTTTCCAATGATCAAAGGAGTCAGATTAGGACTAGGCTAGATTTGCAACATCTGGTTAATCGACTCTGGTGTAATGGTGAATAACAACTCATGGTTTGGGGCAACAATTGCCCTTTGGCTAAGGATATAGTAGGCATGACAAAAATGTATAATGTCTAGGAATGGGTAAATTTTAGGGAATATATACTTGGGAAAATTTGATTCCCAAAGGTTGATGTCATCAACATGGTTTAGGAACCTATCCTTACTCCAACAGTGGATTCTCAAAAGGTGGCCTGGAGTAGTAGTGTCTTTAATTTGGAAATCCCTATCTGCTAGGGAAAAATGGTCAATGTCTAGGTGAGGAGTTGATACAGGTCTAACATCCAGAGAGGTTTGGGCAGCCATTTTTGTGATAAAATGTGGGAATTGGGCTTATACAGCTTGTGGAAATGAAGTCTAAATGTGTCTAGTTCAAAGATAGGGTATTGGCAATATTGTAGAATAGGAGTTTCGATATTTGAGGGGAAATACTCTCAATTCAAAGGGAAATCAATTAAACTCAATTAATTATTTATTGAATTTATTGTACGTTTTAGACTGAGAGGGTCATTCTGGTTCTTTGTTGAAATACCTGGAATTTGTGGTTCAAGACACAAACTGGTTTTGAATGGTGGCTGCAGAGGGTTCTGTGGCTTCAGTCATGCACTAGAGGGCTAAACTGGGCTTTCGGAGTGCGCTCAGGAGGCAATTGGTAGTCAGAATTGGTTGTAGAAGCTCAGGGGGTGCAGGAAAGCTTAGGATGCTTTCGCAGAGAAAATGAGTGAAAAAAGTGAAACTGGGGGCCTGCGGCCTTTTAACCAGGAATTGTTAGAAATTGGCGCGAGATTAGATTAGTGAACAATGAGCGTTTTTTTTTCTTTCGACGGGTAAGAGGTTGAAGGAGCCATCACACTGCTTTTGAGCGATGGGTAGTTTTTTCCCAAGAGGATGTGACCTAATGTGGTGCCGCCATGTAACCCAAGGGGGACCGAGCAATACCACCCATATTGCGTGCTCTAAGGCCTATAAAGGTAGGGAAATGAATGGGAATGACATGGGCGAGGGTCGTAGGATCTGGGGATGCAAGATCCAATGACCATCACGTGGAGGAGATGCACGGCGGGAGATAGGGGAGACATATAGCAGGGCTCAAGGGTTGATTACACTTAAGTGTAATTAATCATTGGATAAATGCGAGGTTATTCTGTAATGAAGGTTTATGGAGTGGGGCTTTTAGGGAAATTAATAAAGGGAAAATGATTTTTTACATGGAGAAAGGGTTTCACACTAGGAAAAAAGGGGATTTCTGGTAGGGGAATGAATTTGGATGGTAATTTGCTAGGGAATGTGTGAAACCAAGAGGGAATGGTGAAAATGAGGGGAAAAAGGGTTTACATAAGAAATGAAGTGGTAAAGGGGAAATTAGTAAGTATGGAGTGAGGGGTGAGCTGGAATAGGGGAAGTTAACCAAATGAACTTATGAGCATCCTTTTTCTTTCATAACTGCTCCTGCACACTGAAACACATGATTAAACATAATAGATGTTCTTATGCTTCAATCAACTTTGTACTTTTTGCAACCTTTCTTCTACTTACCCTAACATATTTTCTTCACTTTATTGGGTGCATTTAAGCTAGCAAACCCCTTTCTTTCCTTTTTCTTTTGAAAAGTAAACTATCTACTTCTAACCTTATATCTTCCAAGGGCTCAGATTAACTGATGAGATCCTTTTATTTCTCTAACTATCTACTGATATACCAAGATTAAACTATTTGGCTAGACCTTTATTCTCTATCTATAAACATAAAATTCAAGGCATGAAATAGTCAAGATTAAATAGTTTGACTATTATGTGTTGTGGCATGTATGACAATCTGCACACAACCATTATTTTAGACAGTAAAGTAAAGAGTAGTGGCACTTGGACTTGCACACTTTCATGATCTGGTTTTGTTTGGGGTTCATACTTTTTCATTTTTTTGATCTTTTTTTATTCTTTTTGTCCTTTGATATTTCTTTTAGGACATACCCTCTTCACATTTTTTTAATTTTAATATGTAAAACATTTGCAGAAAGCAAAGGTATGTACAATATTACAAGACTTAACCATAGTCAATTCAAAATTATGAATCCTATTATTATAGGACCCTAATAGTGGCTCCACATGGGGATGGCATTTCTTGGTGAAATGTCAAGAACTCTAAGATCAGTAGCCTTTGAATTGTGACTGTAGTTACCTTGTGAACTATCCTTCTATGATTTTGGTTTATTGATAGTTATGATAGTGAATCCTTTAAAGCTCAGGGCCTTCTCTCTGGGCTTCAACTTCAAAGGATTACCATCCAATCCAATCTAGACTCTGCATTGTTATGTACAATGATGAAAAGTAAAGTGAACTATTATTAGTCAATGGAAAACTAATGCTTCAACATTATACCATTAACAGGTCCTCCTGGTAGATCTGATCCATCTATCTCTCTCAACAAAAAGGCATTGTTGCCCTTGTAGCCATAAATGACATAAGGCCCTTGCCACAAAAAATCAAATTTTCCTTGTTTTCCTTTGTCTTCTCTTCTTGAATCCCACTTAAGGACTTTATCTCCTATGTAAAAATCATCTGCTTTAGTATTTTTATCAAAAACTTTCTTGATTTTGTCCTGGATTACCTATGATTTTACATGTACTTCCTCTCTAGTCTACTGCAGGTGTATGGTCTAATGTATTATTCTCTGAATATCATTCAGTTTCACCTGTAATTCCTGGATGATCTTCATCACTGGCACTCCCAAAGATGATGGAAAAATTGAATCCATCCCATATAATAACTAGTAGGGAGATGTTCCAATGGTCTTCTTAGTAGTTAGTCTGTCTGCCCATAAGGCATTAACTAGCTTCTTGTTCCATGTTTTTTCGTTATCTTCCAACAATTTTTTGATGATATTGACCAGGATCTTATTAGATGATTCTACAAGTCCATTACCTTGAGGGTAATAGGTTGTGGAGTGGCCAAGGGTGATGTGGTATTTGTTACAGAAGTTTATCATTCTCTTCGATTTAAAGACAGTTGCATTATCAATAATGAGCTTCTGGGGACATCCAAATCTTGAGAGGATATTACTCTCTAGAAAGGATATTATGATAGTGTTTGTGGCTTGTCTAGAAGGTATTGCATCTATCCATTTGGTAAAATAGTTAGTGGTTGTCAAAATCCATTTGTGCTGAGCTGAGGAGGTTGGGTGTATTTCTCCAATGAAGCCTAACCCCATTGCTGAAATGGAATTTTAGTGGAAATTGGTTTAAGAGGTAAGGGTAAAAGTTTTCTCTTTCCCTCAAATATCTGGCATTTATGACAGGAGGTCACATGTTTATTAAAATCTACAAACAAAGTGGGCTAGTAGAAACCAACCCTCAGGATTTTGTTAGCAGTAGTCTTCCAGTATAAGTGTCCTCCACAATCCCTTGCATGAAACTCTTGCATGATTTTATCAGCTTCATTTTCCAGTAAACAATTCAAAAGAATACTACTATTGTCTTTCCAAAACAATGCATTATCTATGATACAATAATTTAATGACTTCATCTTTAAAAATCTAGCTTTAGTTCTTATTAAACCAGGAGGAGCTTGTAAATTTTGTAATTCAAATATAATATCTGCATACCAGGGTGAATCACTAAAATATTCACTAGTCATTGGAGTCACCGTCTCTTCCTAATCATCAAGGGCACTAATGAAGTTTATATCAAGGGCCTGATAGTTCGATTCATCCATGAGTTTGGATAAGCCTTTCCCTTTGATAAGCTTAGTTGGCTTTATCTTCATGTCATATTCCATTATTGTAGCAATCCATTTGCCTCTTTTCCCTTCAGGCCCATTTTGTGTCAAAATGTCCTTAACTATAGAATTTGGAACATAAGCAATAATGTGAGAATACAAAATGTATACTCTGAAGTCTTTGATAGCCTTTACTAAAGCTAATGCTTGTTTTTCCATAATATTGTATTTGAGTGTGGCATCTCTTAAGGATTTACTAAAAAATGAAATTGGTTGTTCATATCCTTGGTTGTTCTTTTGCAGCAAGACTGTTGCAATGGTGTGTTCTGAAGAAAATGAAAAAATGAAAAAATCCTTGTTAAAATAAGGGCTTATCAAGACTGGAGTTTTGGTTAGCACTTCCTTGATGGCTTCAAAGGATTATTTGGCCTCCACTGTCCATTTAAGTGTTGAGTCCTTTCTTAGCATGTTATTTAATTCTCTAATCAATTCTGCTATATTTGAAAGGAATCTCCTAAGAAAGTTTGTCTTGCCTAGAAATGCAAGTAACTCCCTAATGTTTCTAGGATGGGTAATGGTCAAAATGGCCTCTATTCTAGAAATATCTATCCTAATCCCATATTTAGATATGATATGTCGAAACAGTTTTCCCTCTTCCAGACCAAAGAGTTTCTTTTTGGGATTTAAAGGAATCCCAAATTTTCTACATTTGATAAATACTCTTCTCAGGTGGTTTAGATGTTCATTGTCAGATTTAGAGAAGACTGTGATGTCATCTTGGTATACTACTAGGAAGTCATGGATCTTCTTGGCAAAAGATATATCCATAGCTCTTTGAAATGTGGCACCTGCATTCATTAATCCAAAAGGCATCTTCAAATACATGAAGGTACCCCAAGGAGTAGCAAACACAGTTTTGGCTTGGTCCTCAGGTTGAACTAAGATCTGGTTATACCCACAGAATCCATCTAACAGTGAAATCCTAGATGAGCCTACTACTCTCTGCAGGATATGGTCCATTTTTGGTAGAGGATAGTTATCTTTTAATGAGACCTTATTTAAATTTCTGAAATCTACACAAAGTCTAATTTCACCAGCCTTTTTCGTAGTTGTGACTAAGTTTGAAATCCAATCTAAGTATCTAATGGGGGCTATAATTTGGGAATTAAACATTCTTTTAACTTCTTTCTCAATAGAGGGCATAAGAACTGGATTTATTCTCCCAAGTTTCTGTTTGAAAAGTTTATGATCTTCTTTTAGAGGTATTTTATGTTATATTATGTTGGTGTCATAAGATTTTAAGTATTCATAACTCCAAGAAAATACATATTGGAACTCTTTAAACAGATTGATATATTTAATTTTTTCGTCTGGAGGTAAGGATTTTGATATTTTAATGAGTTTTGGTTTATCCTCAGTTCCTATGTTAACCTCTTCTATGTCAACTCTCAAAGGTTCCATTTTGGGTTTCCTAGCTACATCATTAGAATCAAACAAATCTTCTAAAGTGATTAATCCCTTAGGCAAAAAATTATTTTTCAGATTAAGAATTTCAGGATCATCATTCATTATTTCTTCAATCTCTACATGCTCTAAGCTATATATTTCTAGTCTAGTAAATTTAGTTGGTTTAGCTATATCTAAAATATTTACATCTATGTTACTTTCTATATTATTGTCTACTTTACAATCAGTATCTATCTTACATTTCTGAAACTCACCTTCATTGTTCATGAAATCGTAAATCTGAGAATCCGGGGAGAAAATCTGCCAATACTTCAAGTTTTCTGGTATAACAAGCCTATGTTTGACTTCTGTAGTGTACTGATGGTTAGGTTGAAATGGCAATTTACAGGTACTAGCAAAAGTGGCCAGATTGTGGGCCTACATATTTTGTTTCTTAGGAATGGAAACAAAGTTTGTTTCGAGGAGGTCTTTGATCAAGTCTAAGACAATATCCCTATATTGACCAAGTCTAGGATTGTTTACAGAGTATTCACCATTAATCTATTTAATAATCAACTCTGGGTCTCCCATGATGGAAACTCTTTTGGCTCCAAACTTCCTAACAAATTGTAGCCCTAGAATTAGGGCTTCATATTCAACCATGTTATTGGTACACTTGAAGTTCAATATGAAAGCATGTCCTTTAGCATGATTATTCTCCATATTATGGATCCACACTCCTGCACCAGCCCCTAACCTATTTACAGATCCATTAAAATCAAGATGACATAGGGACTCATGAAATATGTTCTCACTGTTAGTTATTCTATATTTTAGGTCTTTAGCTGTGATTTCCTTATTGTCATGTTCTACATCGTATAGGATAAAAGATTTCATATCTGAATGCATGGAGTATATGGGAAAGTTTTGTGGTTTTTCATCACTACTCACCATGTATTTCATCATGGTCTCTCTATATAATTTTCTTGGTTGGCCAAAAACAAATATGGTGGCATAAGACATATCTAACTGCAAGGATCCCTGCAGTTTTTCTCCCCATGAGAGAGATAACAACATTCCATATTTCGGTGGGATGTCTTCAACTACTATGTCCATTAAAATACTCTTTGTGGGGCACTAGACAAGAGTTACACCTAAGTCTTTAATCAAACCAAGATATTTAACTTGGCATGAGTCAAAAGAAAACAAATCCTTATGCGAGTCAAATTATGGGATGCCCCTGAGTCTAACATAACATTATGCAATATTTTGTCATGAATGTTTAGGCTAATGTAGAAAGGAGGAATTCCCCCTTGCTAAGGAATACCATTGGCCTCAAGGTGAAACAATAATTCAGGCTAATCATCATTCAAATTAACAACATCCTCTCCCTCTCCTATGTTTAAAGTTTCAGTTATTTGTGACCTATAGGATTCATTCTTTACTTGTTGAGTCAAGGGAACTGATATTTTTAATTTTGCTATTTCATTTTTGATGTTGAAAGGGAGTTGGGCTTTATTTGTTTGATTTAGATCTTCCTTAACATGTGCAGTTTGTGTGTTCTTATCCTGTTTCTCAGTACTAGGCATTTCAGTCTGTGTTTATACTATTTTGCCTTGATTTCTCTTATTTTGATTGTTTTTAGTGATTGTCTTTGTTTGGGTTTCAATGGAGGTTATATCTACAATTTTAGAGGTAGAAGTCTCAAGTGTTCCCCTAGGGAGGATCTGTATCACTTTGGTAACTGGAGCTTCTTTTATTATCTTAGTTTGGGTCTAGATGGATCTTTTAATGGGAGTGTCATTGTTCTTTTTACTTCTTAAGCTATATTGTTTGTGCACCTCATATATAGATGACTCATATCCTTGTTTATGTGATTCCTCAAGATATTTTTCTTGGAAGGGGGGCGTAATCTGTTGATCTGGTGTAGCATTCTTTCCAGCATCAGAGTTCTTCCTAAAATTGGGATTTCTTATTGGGGGTGGTTGTTGATTTTCCCATTGATTTTTCCTCTCTATGTTTTCTAATCTATCCATTATTCTCTCTAAACTTTTAGCTAATATATCTACCTTTCCATCTGAAGTGGAAGTTTCCTCTTTAAATACAACTTTCTTTTCATTTCTCATTCGGGCTTTCTTAGGTAATAGGTTGGCCTCTACACTAACAACATTGCTTTGCATTTGTTCCAATGTTTTAGGGTTTCTTTCCCTTAACTGGTATGACATGTCAGTGTCAAAACCATTAGGGAATTTAATTAATTCTAGGTCAGGTGGAGGCTTAATATTGGCTGGAATTGCATTGTAGATACTATTGAACCTAGTGTAATAGTCATGAACTGACTCATTAGGAGCTCTTCTAATGTTTTCATATTCAGAAAGTATTTCTAATGGGTTTTTCTTTCTCTCCCATCTATCAATGAATAATCTATGAAAATTAGCTAAGTCTACAATATCGTTGGCAAGAAAGGCTTTGAACCATTTCTTGACATCCCCAGTTAAAGTTTGGGCAAACAACCTCATTTGGACATCTTCTTCATCTATCTCATGCAACTCAAGAAAGTCAAACATCTTGTTTACATGCTATTGGATAGTGTACTGACCAGTAGAATCAAACATGAAGATTTTACTCTAATAATCTGTGGGCATGGCATGGAGCTATGCAGGTAAAATTAGAGGTGCATATCAGTTTTCCATTGTTGTGATTTTGGCTTGAATAGGGGGTAGAGTTGTGGTACTTGAGGAAGGACCTAAACTGGATGGAGGTAAACTAGATGATGGTGAGGATGGCTGATTAATAACTAGTTTAGGTGATTGGACTGTGGTAGATACAATTGATGACGTGGTAGTAAAAGAAGGGGTATTTACGTGAGTGAAGTTTGTGCAGAAACTTCAGGGGCAGCAGTAGTAAGGGAAGTTATTTCAATAGATTGTTGAAGGCAAGAATAACTTACATTACTTATCAGTTTAGAGGCCCAACCTTCTATCTTGTCAAAAGTATCAACGAAAAATTTATCTAAATCTGAAAGGATAATCCTTTTTGATTCAATGAGTTGAACAAACTCAGGGTCTAAGACTATTTCATGGATTGCATTCTCAGGTTTACTTCTAAATAATGAGAGGTCAAATGAAAAATCAAAAGGGATTTCCTCTAAAGTTAACAACTCCTCAGAGAGTGAACTGGATCTAACTAACCGACTACTACTAGCTTGAGTTTCTGTTGTTTTGGGTTTTCTTAAGTTTCCCTTTGGGTCGTCAACTATAGTTGCAGGGTTTGGATCTAGATTGGCCCTGGTATAGTGAGTCTTCTTAGGAGCCAAAATTTTAACTTTTTTAACTGTTTTTTATGAAAATGTTTCAATATTAACTTCTCAGAAAATGACCTTAAGGGGATTAAGATGAAATTTAAGGTTTCCTTAAAGTTTTATGAGACAGAGGATCGACATCCCCAGTATGGTCGCTAGAAATGTTATCACTTTGATATTTCTCTTGAAGCTAATGAAGAAAGAAAAGTCAAAGGTAACCACAAACCACTTTTGGAGATCATGACCTAGCCTTCTTGATGCTCAAAGAGTGCTCTCACCTTATAATTTAACTTTGTTTTAGTTAAGATGATTTTAGGCTAGTTATTGTTTGCACTTGGGTTTTGGTTTGAAATTTTGGGTGGTGGGATTACTTTACTTAGATGAACAAAGATTTTCTTTAACCATTGGGCTATGGGGTCGAATGTCAAACAAACAAGATTAGATCAGTTCTAAAAACAACATCTACAGGGAAAGATAGATGAGTTACTGTAGATCTCAAATGCTAAATGGTGAAATGGTTTCAAATCAGATCCGGGGAGCAATTAAGGGTTCCCTAGGCCAGACTCTAGAAGGAATGAAAGAAGTCCACCGAGATGGGAGAGCAATTAAGGGTTCTCAAATCCGGGTATCAGAGGAAAACATGTAAATGACTAACTGTGAAAAACATAGTATACTTAAACAATTTCTTAGTGATATTTCCAGTTAATTCATTCAAATTTAGAACACATTTAATATTATGAAACAGATAAGAATGTAACAAGATCAAACAAAGAAGATACTTCACTGCAAATAGCTCATCTCATGAACCCTGTAGTGAAATGTTTTTATTACTTGCTCCAGTCTATTGACTTGAAAATAGTACAATCACCCTTAGGTTTTCAGATCAAAATAACTCTACAAATGTAAAATAATCCACCATAATACTTTGAATTATGAAGTATTTATACAAAAGGAATTACAAAATATCTCAAACTGCATTGAGAACTAATCTAGGAAAAATAAATATCTTCATGCAAGAAGATAGAGACAACTATTGAATCGCTGCGTTATTTAGGTTCTGCTAGCTTTGCTCTTTGATATTTTTTCCCTTTATGCTTCTTGGTTGTTTGGTCTTCACGTTGGATATTATGTTTTATTTAAACCTTCCATCTGATACTCTTTCATCTGATACACTTTAACCTTGCTGAGCTATCAGTATCCTTTTACTGTGTTGTTTTACATTTTAATGTACATTTATATTTTACTGTGTATTTACTACAGTAAATCATTCAGGTTTTCCCATCTTTCCTCATCTGGTAATTGGATATTAAGCATTTTTCTGTATATTTCATCTTCCTCTGTATATTTTGCAAAGGTAGGCTTATTAATAAACAAGTGTTTTACCTCATGCTAGAGATAAAACAAGTTTTCAAAAGTTTGATACAACACTTTTCTTGTTGGTAAGCCCTTCATAGATGAAGTGATTACCTGTTCTCTGGCCACTTCCCTGATCTTCTTATTATAGTCCTCATGTTTCATTAACTTATCATTTATTACTGAGGGATTAGGTAATCCCTTTTCCTTTAAAAGTTTGAACTTAGCCATGAACCTGTCAATGACTAGTTGCATGTTTTAACACTTATATTCTAAATTCAACATCAAATTCCTCTTAGTGAGGACTTTTTTGACTTCCAAAATTGTACCTGTCCTATCAGGTACCTCTAGTTCTTGCAACTCATACTTATTCTTGGAGTGAGGAAGTGGATGATTCTTGTTGCTTCCTCTAGCATATCTCGAAGTTTTATTTTAACCCTTTTAATGGCCTCTGTAGCCTACTTTATTAAATCAATCTATTAAAAAATGACATGAATGGATGGCCAAATGTCATTGACAGAGTCAATGATATTGGCCCACAATTTCTCTTTAGCCTTGCCTATAGGTTCATTGAGTGTCAGTTATTTCTCCAGGCTTTTTATCCTTTCATTCATCCTTGTTGTCTTTTGTTGTTCTTCTTTATGCATGATCGGGGTAAGACTGTAATTTGTCTCTAGGATAGTGAATTTCTCCTTTAGTGTGTTCATATCAGTGGTCTGAATGGAAATTTCTTCCATTGCTTTGACTAGCCTGTTTGCTTCATGACTGGTGGAGGCTATTGCTGATGTAGTTGGTGTAGATGTTGGTAGTGCAGTGGCCATTGGAGCAGTGGGAGCTAATGGTGCTGCCAAAGTAGAAGGGACAGTTGTGGTCATTGTTGGAATGACAGTTGTAGGAGCATTATCAATACTAGCTTGCTTGAGCTGAATCAAGCTATCCAACTCCTTCTCCATCTCCTTTAACTGGTCATTCAGTTGTAGCACTAAGTCCATCATTTCCTCATGATTGGTCTGTCTTTCAAGGACTTCCTTTGTCTGTGGGTGCTGTAAATGAGGCAACTTGAGCTGTTTCTTGAGGGTTGTTATGTACTCATTCTTATTTTTGATCAGTTTCTCTGTGGCCTTAACATCACTTGGGTCATGGCCCAATTCAATAACCAAGTCCTCCAAGGACTTTATCCTAGTGTCTTTAGCTTGTGAAGAGGCTCTCTCCAATTTGTACTGAGCTGTTACACTACGCAAGAATCATGCAGCTTGTAAGCAGCCATGGATTTTTCTATGAGGATGGAGTAGATCATTTCTCGAGCCTACTTGTGAAATTATATCTGATCAATGGGATGAACATCCCTAGCCAATACCTCAAAAATAGTTTTCTTGTAGTCTACTGAGGTCTTTGGTTACTGTATAGTGGGCTGCAAAAATGAGACCTGCATTTTTCCTTATTTGATGTCAAAGGCTAACATCAATCTCGTTTGGTTTGGTGGTGTAAGATTGAGGTACTTAGAATATGTTTCTGCTTTCAGTTTCTCATTCCTCATCTTTATTTCTTTAAATCTGTGTTTGATGTCCTTTTCCTTGTCAGTTGGCCTGACATAGGAAGAAACCTCAATACTCTTTTGTCTCTCTGTCATCTGTGTGTTGGAGGTTGATGGTTGCTGTGTCTCCTCTAATGCAGCTACTTCTTTACCTTGCTCTCCCATTTCCTTAGTGTCAATTATTTCCTCTGATTGGTTGTTGTGTTTCCACTGATGCATCTGCTTCTTTACCTTTCTGTCCCATTGCCTTAGTGTCAGTTATTTCCTCTGATGCAATGTTCTCCTCCTATTTAGAGACATGATTCAACTTGGGCCTTTTGGTTGGCTTAAACGAGTCATTAGCAGTCTCCATGGTAGAACTGTTGGCATTATAGTTCTGGTATGATTATATGTTTCAGATGTTGTACTTGATGGCAACACCCATGGCATGGCTCTCATTTTTGATGAAAAAAGTACGCAGGAGAACAGTTCAGAAGGTGCGTACCCGCAGGTATGCCGTGCAGGGACCGCGTCCAAATACGCGGGTAACCCATTTATGGGGTGCGTACCCCAGTGCACACATTCCAAAGCAGTTAAGCGCCCACCCGTGGGGTTTCTCAGTGGTATTTAGCCAACTGTATTGGGTTATCATGGTTTTGGCCCGCGGTATTGATTATTTTATTATTATTATTGAGCCCCATGATCCTTGATTTGAGGATGAGCTAGCCTATATAAAGCAAAG
>APFE030068188.1:10324-22605 GCA_000404065.3 Pinus taeda
CCCCCCCCCCACCTCTCAGTATTATTTCCAACACCTCTGGCTTGTTGGGCACCGGAAAATCCTCACTTGGGACAATCTTTGGAAGAGAAATTTTCATGGGCCCTCCATATGTCACAATTGTAATTCTCAGGAGGAATTGCTCCAACACCTCTTGGACTCTTTCACTTTTGCCAACCAACTATGGGATAAGGCTAGCTTTCGTTGTCAAAAAAGATGCAAGTATCCGAAGATATAATCAACTCCATTTACCATTGGCACCAGAACCCATACAAAAGCGAACTACTCAACCAATTATGGAGAATGATTCCCGACCTTCTCCTCTAGACAATATGGAAAGAAAGAAACAAGCACATATTCAAAGATCAAAGCACGTCTGTAGAAATGATTTGGGGCAACTTCTGTCTCAATCTTAAAGAGACCTTAGCACTTCAAAATTGGCATACGGAAGATTTTCCTACTCTTGCAAATGAGAAATCCATCTGGGAAAATTGGAACATACAACTCCCATAAGCTACTCACAACCATAGACCTTCAGAAGGTAACAACATTAGAAAGCACTTATAGACCCCCCCTCCAAACCATACTTTCAAACTCAACTTTGATGGAGCTTCAAAGGGCAATCCTAGCAAAGAAGGATTTGGTGGCATATTCAAAGATCATGAGGGTTCGCCTCTCCTACTCTACTTCGGAAACATTGGCTACGACACAAACAACTTGGTTGAACTGGAGGGTCTCTAGAAAATATTACTCCTCTCCCAGCATCATGGCTTCCAACCTCTGGAGATCGAAGGTGATTCCCTAATCCTCATCAACATGGCTAATCAACTCCTCAATGGGGCTCATGCGCATCAAATTGCCAACAATTGGAGACTTGAAGCCAGATTGGATGCAATAGAACAATCGCTTCACACCAATCATGCCATCATATTCAATCATGTTAAACGGGAAGGAAACAAGGTCGCTGATGTACTTGCTAATTTGGGGGTGGAAAATGGGCACACTCTTCTCACTGGAGCTCTAGACATAATTCAAAATCATGATCAAAATTAGGAGTGCAAAATATTGGTCCAAATGGATGTAGCTCTCTTGGATGTAGGTGTATAGAAGGGCATTAAATATGATAGGAAAAGGGGGGGCGAGATGGGGCAACACCTGCCTACACGGGACAAGCCGGATAATTGGCTTCTGATCAACGGATCTCTGCATTTGAGAAGCGCAAGGTTTATTAGCATTGTTTTAAGTGGTTCTGGATATCATATCCTATCCTCCACTTCGGTTCATGCCTAAGCACGCTTCGGCATGCCTCAGACTTCGACTCTCTTCAATGCAACAGTAACGACAGATCGCAGATCGATAACTAGCAATATGTGATTGCACTCAGATCACATTGCAATATCGGCGGATCGTAGAATGGGGAGACCAAAGGGCAAGGCCTCAACTTATTGCAATATGCGATTGCGATCAACTCGCATCGCAAGATCACATCGGCGAAAGCCAAGGGGCGGAGCCTTCACACTTGCACATGTGCGCTGCGATGACGTGGACCTAATGGTGGATCGCAAAATGGGGAGACCAAAGGGCAAGGCCTTTACTTATAGTGATATGCGATTGTGATCAGATTGCATCACAATATCGCATCAGCGGAAACCAAGGGGTGGAGCTTTCACACTTTCATGTGAGCGTTACGATGATGCAGACCCGACGGTGGATCGCAGAATGGGGAGACCTAAGGGCAAGGCCTTTACTTATAGCGATATGTGACTGTGATCAGATCACATCGCAATACCACATTAGCGGAACCCAAGGAGCTGAAACCAAGGGATGGAGAATAGGCAGGGGCTGCCTGATGATAGTTCAAGGCTGGCTGTGGCTGCCCAGGTGTTCATTATCTGGTCTTCTTTTTTTTGCTAGTGTTGTTTATTTTGTGGGGTCTGGACTTGAGAAGTGATACCATTTTTGAGGTTTCTGCTCTCACGAGACTGGTTTCCCCAATGTTGGGGTAGTCCAGATTTTGTTGATACTCTACGATACCTTGGTCGAGGCCTTGTCCTCTTTGTATCTTTCTGTACATATTAATAGATTACTTTTACTTAGAAAAAAAACAATTCTAGCTGTGAGCATTTTTTCTAATTCATCACAGACCTTTTCTTTATACTTTCGGTTCAAGCAATAAGGCCACTACATAACAAGCTTCACACCTCATTTCAGAGTGATATTCATCATCCCTAAGTTGCCAATGATCCCTTTTAAGTTTGTGATTTTGGTTGGGAACAAGTCTTCGTATTCATGGAGTAACTCAGCGACCTTATCTATTGTAGCATCATCCTACTAGTCCCCGAGGATCACATACTTTGGCTCTACTTCTGTGCCAATGTTTACTTTCTTTGTTTTTTGCAGCGTGGTGATGTCGAGATCCTCAATTGATGGTCCTCGAACCTCACGATAGCCTTCGGTTTCTAGAATATCAATATTTCAGGGGTCGCCATCATCCTCCTCCACCTACACATTATAACATTCTAGGGTGCTGCTTAAGTGGGTTTCCCATACTAGTTGCAGCATTTCCAATGGTTCCTATGGTATTTCGAAGATGGAGTCTTTTACTACTTGCAGTGCATCGTCAACAATATCTGACCACCAGTCTTCAAATGTGAATGTTAACAAAAATCCCTCTCGCAAGACATCCCATTCTCCCATACCATGTCAGAGTTCTATCTAAATATACCAGTTCATGGGTATTACATCCAAGGTATGGTAGAATAAGTGTACCCATTTGTGCTGTGTTTCTTCCATGTAGACCTTGGTCCATTTTGCATGGTTCTTGCATGGGTCATCTCGTCGATCGTATTTGTCTTCTAGCCGTAGTTGCGGTTTCCAAAATCGTATGCATGTCATCCTTCTGCATTCGCACGAGTCCTAAAAATTTCCTTGATGTGTACACCACCATCATGTGGGTGTTGCATGCAATGCCCACTTCAATGCATTGAACCATTGCTATTCTAGTACTGCACTTTCAAATTTTCTTAGGAATTCATCCATCGTTGCCAATCCATCATATGTCGCCAGCTCTCTTGCCTCTTTCGTCATGAAATGCAGTGATCTAACCATCATGTTGTAATTCAATGTTGTCACTTTGTGCAACCGATTCTGCCATCGCTCTACTTCTTCATCTGAATCTGAAATGCAAGAGCTTTTATGCTCCCATGAGATCCTCCCATCTACAGTTATATTCACCCAATCTTGGTCTCATGCAATTATCTTGTAAATACAATTGAGATCATCGTCGCGCACTGGTTCAGTGTAATGTGCTCCTTCGACTGGGTCGAATGGGACTACTACGCATAATGACTTTTTCTTGAAGATCATCTTGCACTTCTTCAGGT
Organism: Pinus taeda; assembly: GCA_000404065.3. Lineage (NCBI taxonomy): Eukaryota > Viridiplantae > Streptophyta > Pinopsida > Pinales > Pinaceae > Pinus > Pinus taeda. Next base: position 13,705 of record APFE030068188.1, read on the forward strand.
TGATGACTTTGTTCATATCGGTGGCCTAGTCTATTCCTAATAGAGTAGGATAGGGATTGCTCTCATCAACAATCTCTATTACCTTAAAATTCGCCTGCACACTCGAGCCTTTAATATCAACTGTTACCCCTTGCAACCTCCCCATGGGAAAAATCTTCTGTTGGTTCACCATTCGTAATTGAATAGGGGACCATTGTGACGTAGGCTTGCCCATGTGTTCTCATGTTTGCTTCGGTAATACATTCAGGTCTGAACCTAGATCTAGGATTACCTGATGCATTTCATATCCCCAATCTATGCAGTCAACCTAAATTCCCTTCCAGTGCGCAATGCATGCTTCCCCAATTTCTAGACGACGCATGGTTCCTCTATCCCTACGCACCTAGTGATCAGTTCTTGTAGTCCTTTAACTGCCTTTTTGTCACGTAGCAGTTTCATCCATGTCTCCATAATGGTAGTGAGTATTGAAGGATCCATCCCTTGCTCTGGTTGATCCTTACTACATGAAGTGGAGGCCTCTGTGAAGCTCTTCTTAGCTTCCACGAATGTCTCCTTTATGCATTCTAAGTCAGACTCAGGTTCCTTTGCAGGAGCCTTGCGAACCCATGTACTTTCCTCTGGCTGCTTCCTTGTATCTTCTCCCATGGTAATACAACTTCTGAGCATCATGTTTACATTCGGGTCCTCTTCGTGTGGCTCAGACCTCATCATTTGTATATTCTGAGTCTAGAGAGGGTGGAATACCCCTTTTTCATGCATCTTTGTGACCAACATAGGACAGACTATTATTTCATCTTCAAACTGAGCACAATAAGAACAAGATATCCTCATTGGGTTGGTACAATTGCAGGCATAGTGCCTTGGTCCTCCGCAATTGTAACAAATTAACTGTTCACATCCCCTTCCTGGTCGCATTCCACCTCGTCCTTGACCTCGCCCCTGAAATCCAGCGCGTGGCATCCTTACATCTGGGTCGAGGGCTCGCATTTCGATCTACATCCTATAGGCTAGGGTCTGATCCATCATTAACTCGTAACTATGGCAAGTGCGCTCATCATGGCCTTCCGACCTGCAAAAATTACAAAACAATTGTTGGGGTGTCTGCGTATATTTCTGTAGCAAATTACAAATGTCCGTCATTTGTTTCCCTCTTATTTGACAAATCGCACACAATAAAGCAGGTGTCGCACTCGGCCCTGCTTGCGCCTTCGGTCTCAATGGCATTCGCCCTCCTCTTGCCGTGTAGTTCACAAACACTGGACATTGATCCTTGTCATGGCCCTAGCCTTTGTATTTTATGCACCATAGTTCCTCAAACACCTCTGGCCATGGTGCCCTATCCTGCTTCAAGCTATGCATTTCCAAACATAGATTATGTAGTTGCATGGACTTGTTGAACTCCCAACCTAGGGTCTTGTATCAGGGTCTCATGTAATCTCATTGCCATTTCCGATGCTTGGGCTTGGGTGGAAAGTTTCTGTTGTGACAACATTTTCCTCAAGTGCAGTGCCAGAGATGCTAAAAACCATGTGCGATGTTGTCCATCTGTCAACATCATATTGTCTTCGAGGATCGTACTCTTTAGCCGTTGATCTAGATCCCAGGGAGTCTCACCCGAGAGCATCGCAATTTCTTTAAACCTAATGATTGATTGTGTTTCTGACTTTGTCCTGCTAAATTCCCTATTCAATGCGTTCTGTATCTTTTTTATCCCTATGTTTGGGTGGTCATTAGAGTGCTTGATATACCATGTTAATGTGAAATCCTGTAGCGCGCTCATTAATGTAGTCTTAATATTGTTGTCTATGACACCTTATGCTTCCCATACTGCTCTTACCACGAACTAGAATTGGTCTAGATCCTCATTCCCAACTCCTCTAAATACTATTAGTTTGATTGCGCTCACCATACTGAACTGTGGAGGTGGTGGAGGTGGAGTGGGTGGAGATGGAGGTGAGGGAGGTGAAGCGAGTGGCTAGGTGGGTGGAGGTGGTAACCACAGAATGCGCTACCTTATCAAACTAATCATGCTTCTCAGAGAGACCTTTGCGAAACTCTTATTTGCTTTCTTGTGAGGGTGAAATTAAGGGACTATTTTCTACTTCTTCGCTACTTTTATAGATTTCTCCACTCTGCGTAGTCCCAAACATTAATGTATTCACATGACCCTTTTTTCACACAATAGAATCTTAATCCATGTATTGAAAGATTTAATATACTTACCTTTCAATCGTTTGAGAAAGTGTTGCTCTGCCTCACTGTAACTGATGGTCATGTCGACTGAAAACTTAGTGATAAATCCACCTATTATCTGGTCAAGCCAATGGTCCACATCTTGTGTGATCTTATCTTCTGATGCGTCTAGTCTGCGAACTAGTTCCAGAGTCCACACTATTGGTTGGTTGAGCCTACGCCTTCCTTGGTTGTCGGACAATCTCATGATCCATTCATACAACTCAGAAGGAAAGGATGCAAAGAAAATCTCATTGATTTTAGTGTACAAGTAGTAGTCCAACCATTGTCCCTTAGATACTCACGGATTTCTGTTTTCCTGCGCCACGAACTCGTGAATCTTCTTGTCCAACCACTCTTCAATTTCTTTCTTTGTTGGGTTCCAGTGGCACGACATCATACATCCCTTATGCAAATCCTAGTCCCAGCAATAGAGCCATTTGTTGGCTTAGTGGGGCCTGACCCAGGTTCGGAAATGATTTAGCCAAGAAAATCCTAGTACTACTGGCCCTTTCGGCAACAGTCCGCGGAGCATGGACTGAGGTCGCACTCGAAGTAGTATGGGAGGGTGCTAGAACTAGGTTTCCACACCTTGGGGATGTTTGATATGAGGTGATTGGTACATGGTCCAACCTTCGCACTTACTACACTACATGCACCTGTGGGCACCCCGTGCCCTGTGCTACTATATTTGCATAGTTCTAGCCACATCACAACCCATGTTATTTACCCAAGTCTTCCTTAGTTAGGCTTTGTTAACTTGTTTACATATATTATTTTCATATATGAGCATTCATATGAGTATTCATCAAGTGCACGCAGTAAATAACTAGAATAAAAGTAATGCATAAAAACACAAATTCAGGAACAGATGCACAGAGTAAACTTCTCTTTATTAACTTTCAATTCCAAGTACAGGCCTAACTTTTCCCTACTCACCCAGCTGCAGGGGTCCCAACACTCAGCTGTGGACTCTACTAGGCCTTCGCATAATCAGCTGCAGAGCCTCTTCCTACTACTACGACATATTACACTTTAGATTCCACTCTATGCTCTAACCATCCCTTCACTATTCTATCTATCATTCACTTTCTCACTTAGAGCCTCGCTCTATTTATGCAATCCCATGGTCCGCGGATTATGGGTAGGCTGACATAACTTTACATTAAATTACTATACAATGCTTAGGGCAAACAACCCTATGACTCGATTGTACACTTCACGTTTCGCACCCGCACTTCATGGAGTCTTACAATACAATTGACAAAAACTTGGGCTTTGAGCCCCAAAACATGCTTCGGGGGATCCCATGCCCAATAGTCATCTTTGAGAATCTATCAATGAACACAAAAATACAGTCATTTCCATGCTTAGTAGAAGGAAGGCTTGACATGTAATCCATGTAGATGGATTCCCAAGGTCGACTATGGTTAGGTAGTGGAGTATAGAAGCCTTGCTTCCTGATAGTCTATTTGGAAATGGTGCATGCAGTGCAGGATCTGATGTACTTCCCAACATCCTGTCAAAGATTCAGCCAATAGAAATGCTTCTGTAGTATTGCCACCATTTTCTCGACCCAGAAATGCCTAGAGGCCCAACTATAGTGTGCTTCCGAAATCATCTTGGCACGTTTGCTTGAAGGAACACAACGGTGTCACACGTGGCATAATAGGGCATCCTAGAGGTGAAAATATGGAAATTGTTGACCCTCCAAGAGTGTCTTGTATGTGTGGCTAAATTTTGGGTTTCTTTTGTAGAGAAGTGGCCAATCAGAAGTCTCGTGCCCACAAGAGTTGAGCACGGTGGTCAATGCCATGATCAGTGGTCAGCTAATGAAATATACAACATTATTGGTGTTTCCCTTCTTATACTTGATATTAAAATTGAACTATTGTAGGTATGTGGACCACTTGTGATGGCGATCATTTTGCAACTTCCCTTGTATCTATATGAACTGTAGGGGTCGGTGGTCCATGTGGATAACCATTTTCTTCCCCAAAATGTAATGCTTCCATTGTTGGCAGGCATTCACAATGGAATACATATCTTTGTCATAAGTGGGATACTTCGAGTCTGCATCTGAAAGTTTCTCACTGTGATATGCCATTGGATGCCCCTGTTGAATAAGGACTATCCTGATAGCATAGTAGAAGGCATCTGTCTCGATCTCAAATAGATGTTGCAAGTTTGGTAATGTGAGCACTGGTGCAGAGAAGAGGCGATGTTTCAACTCTATGAATGAATTCTATTGAGATTCATAAAAAAATAATTTTTCTCTCACTCCTCCCTTGGTGACTTGACTCAAGGGACAAGTGATATGACAGAATCCTAACACGAACTTGCAGTCGAAATCAGCAAGACCTAGAGAGTTGTGGAGCTCTATGAGAGTGGTTGGAGCTGGCCAATCCCTAATGACTTCGATCTTGGCTGGATCAACATGAACCCCCCATTCATCAATAATGTATCCCCAAAACTGAAATTGGGTCATGCCAAAAGTGCATATCTCCAAAATGGCAGATAGCTTGTGTTGTCGCAGTGTTTGGAGAACCTGTTGGATGTGGTGGAGATGCTCTTCCCAACTCTGGCTGAAGATCAGGATGCCATCCAAGTATATCACTATAAATGAGTTGTTGAATGGTCATAAGATTTCATCAATCAGCCTCATGAAGGTTGCATTATCCTTCGTTAACCTGAAAGTCATAACCAACCATTCGAGAAGTCCCTCCCTGGCTTTGAAGGTAGTCTTAAACACATCGAAGGGTTCTACTGGTACCTGGTGATATCCTAATTTGAAGTCAATCTTGGTGAAATATTTCCCCCCTTTAGTTGGTTGAGAACGTCATCAATCCGTGGGATCGGGTACCTATTCCGGCCAACAATATTGTTTAGTGCCTAAGAGTCAATATAGAGTCTCCATGTCCCATCCTATCTCTATACCAAAACGATCGGGCTCCCACAGGGAGATGAACTTAGCCAAATGTCACCTTTCTGCATTATCTCCTGAATCTGCCTCTTGATGTCATCATTCTCCATAATCGAGTGATGTTAAATTGGTCCACTGGTCAATGACACACTTGGGATCTAATCAATGGTGCTTGACCTGACACTGCAGAGGCACCCCTGTGGAGGAGGTGAAGATGTCCTCGTATTCCTCCACAACCTTGTCCATCTTTTGTTTTCGTGTGGAGGAACCCTATCTAGAGGTCGTAGCTGCCATCTTCTTCTTTCTTTGAGGGCATATCATGAAGAAAATGAATTTCCTTGTTTTGAAAATGAGCATACTGCATTGTTTTGCAGTAACTAAAGAGATGGCGATAGGCGGTGCTACCTCTGGTATCCTGTACAACTTATTTCCCAAACTAACAATAACAGCATGAGGCCTTGACTCATACACAACATGTCTCTTCCATAAGTATGGTTGGCCTAATAATACATCACAACCATCAAGAGGAGCAATGACACATAATACCTCATCCGTGAAGGGCTTGACACTTTATGGAAGGCGACACTGTTGGCTCACGCGAAGCTCTGATCCTTGGTGAAGCCACCTGATGTTGTACAGTTGTGGATGTACTATGGTCAATAAGCCTAGAGACTTCATGACCTCTACCGAAATGAGGTTCCTTTCACTCTCACTATAGACAATGAGATATAGCATGGAATTTTTACCCACATTTGGGAGTGGAAGTGTCGCTCCTCCTCCTCTGGATATTTAGGTTCCTCCTTTTGGATCTTCATGGTCATAACAGTGGCATTGGGCTCTGCATTGATAATCTGCTTCCCTTTGTCATTCACCTTGCTGGGTTTTGACTATGATTCGAAACATGGATCTGATTCAAAATCCTTTAGCTCAGCCACCAGTGACCGCTTGGCCTGACACTCACTTGTGTTGTGAGTGGAGCTCTTATGGAACTCACACCAGTTTCCCGCGTCCTTCTTCAGCTTCGCGGTGTTGTTATTTGCTTGCAGCTTTAGTGGGTTGTCCTGGGATGCCCTACCTTGGCTTTATCCTTTGTTTTATGGTTTGGGGGCACCTTTCCCTTGCTTCAGATTTGTAGATCCAAAGTCCCGCTTCTTCCATTTAAAATTTTGCTCAATCTTAACAGCATATCGGCATGCGTTACTAAGTGAGGATATGTCTAGGAACTCTGTATCATGATGTACATATGTACAAAATGGTTGTACTTGAGAACCCAATGCTTCTCAAAATCCTTGATACCCAACTTTGTGCAAAAGGTATGAAAAAAATTGGCAAAATCTAGCACATATTAGTGCCTTCCCTCTCGCAGCATTGCCTACTTTATGTATTTATCCTCATAGCTCCTGACAGGGTAGTAATTCTCCTTGATGGCATCCTAGAATGAGTTCCAAGTGGGTGTGGCTGAAAACAGTGAATTTTTACTTTCATCCTTCTACTCACAGTAGGTTTCCCACCAGTCCTTGACGTGGGGGGCTTCTTTGAGAAGTGGAAAAGTGATCTTTTGCCGGCTGGAAAAATCATGAATAGAAAAATATTCTTCTAGCAGATTTAAACATTTATCTACAGATTTTGTGTCTATCTCACCCTAAAATATGGGAATTTCAAAGTTAACTTGTACCTTAAACGGTGTGGAAATTCCAGAGTAGCTTCCAGAAGTAGATGCGTTGCCCTTGGGTAGTCGTTGAAGGATCTAGGTAAAGTTGTCTATCACTGCGTTCCTTTGTTGCTCGAGGGCTTATTCAAGAAACATTTTGATAGGATCTCCTACCCCCTCATCTTTCTTTCATCCTCCATGAGAGGTTGTCAGAATTTGGAAGGCTGGTCTTGCAAAGGTTCAAACAGTTCAAGCCCTAACTACTTATATCCCAACCTCGTTGGGGACATGCAAGGAAAAATAGAGAAAGAGAAAATCACTCTGATACCATTGATCCAAACTTAAATAAAAACACAAAAAATTGCAGATATAACCATAAATACAAAGATGCAGTAGAAATAACATTTCATTTCATTAATATCAAATACTGAAATATGCTTACAAATAGAATGGAAATAAGACTAGCTCGGGCAATGGTAGCTTATCTCTAAGAAGAAATGTGGCAGCTAGTTGCCTCTAAACTATGTTACAATGAGGCTCCAAGGCCTATATATTGTTGAGAAACAATGGAAAACCCTAAACATAAAAATGCCTAACCCTAGGAGATGAAGCGCCAAACTGTGGTCCCCGTTTGGGTAATATGGTACATCAACTTCTCGGGGTCATAACTTTGGCATACGATCTTTGTTTCATGCGCGCAATACCTCGTTAGAAATATCTACTAGAGGAATATAATGTTTGAGTGAGAAATATTGGGAAAATACCCATGTTTCTCCTGATTTTCCCAAAAAACGTCATTTATGGCCTTATAATGGCTTTGAATTTCAAAACCCAAAAAACTACCAAAAATAGTAAATTGTGCTACAAATAAGGAAATTGAAAAACAGAAAGAAACAATGGTGGGGGTCCATGTGGAATAGGTGGGTGGCCACTAGTATCCATCGAAATCATTCCTCCCCCCTTAGGAATAAATGGTCTCCATTGCGTTGAGTTCCTACATGAGTTGAGGAAAGTCCTACTAAACTTGGTCCTTGGTGAGCCACTTGCCCTGCTGAAGGAGCTGGCCTACTTTGACAACTCAATATAGTTTCATCCTTTGTTTTCGGGTGTTCTAGATCTATGTTTTGATGATCTGATCAGTTGTGGCCCGTTCCATGCAATCTAGATTTAACTTTGTAGCTGTGCATTTTTCTACAATACCTGATGTGTCTAGCAATGGTGGGAAGTATGGTCAAAGGATGTCCACATTGAACACTAGGTGCAGGCCAAGGAATGGGGGAATTTTGAGCTCAAATGCATTGTTTCCAACAACAACCTTGGTAATATGGTATACGGATCATATCGGAGAGGTATGAGTTTCCGGTAGGCTCCGGTAAGGCATTCATTTTGCAAATCCAACCAGACTTTATCATCTACCTAAAACTTGTGTTGCACCCGATGTTGATCATATCACTGCATGTACTTGGCATTTGATTTCTCCATAATGTCATGGACCTACTTGCCTTTCTGGTTTCAGACTAGACATGATTCAAATCTGTTGGAGTAGCTTCAAATGGCATGGCCACATCAATGGGACATAGTCACTGGAATCCGAAGCCCATCTGAAAGGGGTTGTGGCTAGTCGAGCTATGGAGAACCTGGTTATAGTTGTGCTAGACATAGGGGATGATCTCATCCCATGTGCATGTATTCTTTGAGTTGTACATGCATATAATGTGTATGATCATATTGTTTACTACCTCTATCTAGCCATCAGTTTAGGGATGGAAAGCTGTGGACTTAGTGAGATTGGTGACCAACAATGACTAGAGTGTTGGGTTGTGTTATATTCTTTCCACGACTAACCTTCATAGTGAACCGAGGGGTTAGAGGGGGGGTAGAGCCCCCATTTCATTGCACTGATTGCGCAGCGGGGGGGTCACATGGGGGGCTTGAGCGGGGCAAGCAGCCCCCCTCTACGGGGTCCTGGGCAGTGCCCCGGGAAATTTTTTTTTGGACCTATGGTTTTTCAGTCCATGGTTTTGGACGCGATGGTTTTTGGTCCATGGTATTGGATGCTTCGGCATGTATAAATATGTATTGTAACATTGAAAGG
>APFE030068188.1:33038-52545 GCA_000404065.3 Pinus taeda
GTCCTTGGTAATTTCTCTTTAATTTATCACCAAGGTGTATATTGCAGTTTTGCGATTGGTTTGGTAATCCCTCTATCTAGATTTTCCAGAGTAGTCACTTTCATTCCTTTTTGACTCTTTAGAAGAAAAGGTCCATCTGAGCACTTGTCCTTTCAGGCTCATTAAAAATCGGAGACTAGAGTCATCTTTAGCTTTTTCTTGACTCTTAAAAATTGAAAAAGAAAAGTTGTGTCCAAGCATCATTAAAATTAATTAACTGCAAATAACATCCTTAGTTGGTCTTAGGTTGAGACATACAGAGTCCACTAATCAAGGAATCCATTTTGAGGGGAATCCTAGTCCTTTTCCTTCTTGGGGGAATATTGGTGCTCCTTATATGGCCACATTGTCCCTTCCGGGAATTACCATTGGCCTGCCAGTATGGTTGTTTTCAACCTTTGTGGTTCAAAATGCCATGATTTCCCCATAATCGAGTACACCCCCAGTTGATCCTGAAGTTGACCCTTCACCTTCTTCCTCGTTCGTTTCTCCCTCCCCTTCTTCCTCTTCGCTTGGTGAAAGTAGTGATACTAATAACAAGGTGGCTGAGAAGAAGAAGAAAGGGAAGGAGAAGAAGAAGAAGTCAATTCAGCAAGGGGGAAACCAAGAAACCATTGCTTTGAAGGCATCATCGGGTGAAAATTCACACATTAAACTTCCCAAACCCAAATTTCCATGCATAATTTGTATAGGAGACCATTTTCATTGAGATTTTCCTTGCTTTCCTCGAATCTTGAAAGAATAGTTTCCCCGTTCACACCATCCTGTGTCATCTACTTTTGGAGATCATGTTGGTAACACACCGTCAACTAGTGATAGTAAAGTTCATGGACAGAAGGGAAAGATCAAAATTCCATGTAGGTTATGTGAAGGTAATCATTCCCTTCACCATTGTCCTTTTTTGAATGAAGCCAAAAGAGTATTGGATAACTGTCCTACCTCACCATAGTGACTTCCATATGGTTACAAGAAACTCTCACTGGGTCCTTCTCTAGTTGAAAAACTGACTGACTTAAATCAACCGTCGGTTGAAACCACCCTCTTTGAAAGTGAATCTTATGAGTCTATACCCGACCAAAGTCAACAGGTCGAGGTAACAGTTGACCCAGTTTCACCTTCAGATAATCGTACCTTTCTGAAGAGAGTGGAAATGATACCTTTCAAGTTCTTTATGTTACTTCGGATTCTAACGAACTTGGGGAAAATCCACCTATTCCATCTAGGTAGGAGGAAAACCTCCCAGTTCTCGTAACTCAAGGGGTTAATTCTCTCGTTTCTTTGGTACCCCCTCCAAGTATTCTAGTCACTTCCTTTGATTGGAATCAACTGGAAAGATCCCGCCTTCCTTCTTATGTATCTTTCCAGATCATAGTACAAGTTTGTAAAATGATCATGTTTGGCACTATCATAGATGAAGCTGCATCAGTGAGTATCCTTTCCTCAACTACTTGGAAAGCACTTGGTTCGCCGCCGCTTATGCCTGTTACACAAAATATGTTAGGCTTTAACAAAGGAACCAGTCGACCATTACGAATCCTTCCTAAGTTACCGATCATTTTGGGAGGGAAAGCCGTTCATCTGTTTTTGATGATAGCCCTAGGACCTTTAGATTATGATTTACTTCTTGGGTGTGACTATGTTTATAACATGGAAGCTATTCTTTCAGCACTCTTTCGAGTGATGTGTTTCCCACATGAAGGCAAGATTGTCACCATTGACCAGCTTTCATTTCCCGGTTCAAGCATAGCTCCATGTCAATCATCATCCCTAAATGGTCCATTTACATCAATGGTATCACTTGAATCTTCATTCCATCCACCTGATAAGCACGAGTAATCTAGTGAATGTAATGAAGCTTGGGGGGCACGCACCTAGTTGTAAAGCTGAGTTTCCCTATAGGTTATGTCATTGGCCTGACACGCCATTCACCTTTGTCTATTTTGGACGAAGCCAAAGAGGTGTTTTGTCTATTCTGGATGAAACCATCTTACCTCACAATAGTGATTTCCATCTGGTTACAAGAGACTCTCCCTTTCATCATGCTAGGGGCATGCAAAGCAACTTAAGCATAGTTCCCCAATGGTTCAAGTTTGCAAAAAATGAACCCATTTGCAATTTTCATTTTCAATTTTTAGTTTTTTCATTTTTTTTGTTGCACCTAGTTGTAAATATGAGTTTCCTTGTAGGTTATGTGATTGGTCTGTCACACCAATCACCTTTGTCTATTCTGGATGAAGTCGTCCTGCTTCACCGCAGTGATTTCTATCTGGCCACAAGAAACTCTCCCTCTCATCATGTTGGGGACATCCAAGCATAGTTCCCCCATGGTTCAAGCTTGTCAAAAAATAAACCCACCTTAAAAACATTAACCTCTGTGATTGCTATTCTATCAGCCTTTCGAGCCTTGGTTGTGTACCTCCCATCACCTCCATCCCTTTGGCCGATCATACACTTTCACTTGGTTATTTTACCCTTTTTGAGGAACAGTTGTGATGATTGGTCATATTAGCCAGCGTCTTCATAGAATTCACCATGTTTTGAGAAGTTCCAAATTCACCAGAACCAGTTGCTACCTTAGACACCACTTGTTCCTCAAAATTCAAGTCTCCTTTAAACCCTTTTCAAACTCATTAAATATGAAAATATTGTCAAGCGTCGACCTTTCCAGCTCGTTAAAGTGATTGGAAATGTCATCCCTCTTGTATTATTTTATATTTTTTTGGACCCAAGGGATTATCTTATGAAAAAGTCAAGCGCTTGTCTTTTTTGGCTCATTAAAGTGATTGGAAAAGTCATCCCTTTCATATTATTTTACCCTTTAAAGGAGTTAAGGGATTATTTTACGAAAAGGAACTTATGGAGTTTTCTATTTGTCCCTTTTCAAACTCTCTAAACATGAAAAGGACCGAGTTATCCTTGTCATTAAACTTGTTAAAACAAACCTGTCCATTCTAGACAAGACCGAGTTTCACTGTCGCTAGACTCGTTAAAACATAGCGACAGGTTTGTCCAAACGGAGAATTATAGAATAAGCATATGTTATCATCCTCAAGCTTGACAAAAATAAAGAGGTACTGGTTAGCAATGACTGGGGAACAACATACGAAACTTCAAGAATTTATTGTAGCAGTTCACTCTTGAACATGACACTTTCACTTCATCTCCATTATTGAGATGGGTTGGGTTATTCCATTCACTGGTCATCTCACCATTGGACTTTCATACCATCCATATTTTGGGGTTAACACTACCAATTCTTGTCAGTGTCACCGACATGTTCAAGAGAAGTCATTAAGTAGAGAATCGACCATCCAGCTATGTCTTATCCACTGTAATAACTCCAACCTTCATTTTTTCATGATCGCCATTCTTGAACCTTGTGTCGTCAGTTCATTTTCACCTCCAGAAATCATTTGCTTCATTTCGTGTCGTATATTTTGGATACATTAAGGCACTCCTATGATGAGTCACTTCTTGTTGACATCAGCTCATTAACCAACAAGTTGACTTAGAAACTCCCCTTTCAATGCTTTGAAGCTTGCATACATTAATGGAAAGTTTCTCACTTCTGGCGACACATTCACATTAATGGCCTTTGACCGAAAGATTTTGTGTGGTGTTTGACATCGGATCATATATTCACAACATAAGAATTGTGCTGTGGTACCTTGAGGGTCATTATCATTTTCGGTGATTCCTCTCGCATCTGTTAACAACTCACATTATTGGCTGGTAATCAGGCGATGTCTTTCCATGGTCGACTTTAGAAAATCTCTTCACATGGATTGAATTGTACATCAAGCGAAGATTAAACGAGTTTGAAGACCCCAGATCTAGTTTCATCCATCCAGGCTGCGATATATTCAGCGATATCAAAACATCAAATGTACAAAGGCACTGTACAGATGGTCATCTGAACCATGGATGATGACTCTACATCTGAGGAATCACCAGTCTACATCTACAGACGACTGTCTGATCTATGTACATGAAATGAATTTATAAAGTTGAGCATGGGAATGTCTACCTCAGCTATATCATGAAAATTATATTATGATGATGTATTATAGTGTAACTTATGCAGGTCACCTTCTAGTTCAAACCTTCAGATCCTCATAATAAAGCATTTCACTTGACATCAATATTTATGACTTCACGCTTTAGGGGCAATTGTTATAGACATATTTAGGAACATCAACCCCAAACTTATATGTCAATAAACTAGGTCTCATCAACCACTAAAACAGTTGTTTCATACCCTAAAAGAACATAGTCATATGATTACATCATTCCCCAAAAGTTCCCCTTAAGAAACCATCTAGAAATGGCTTAAACTGAACCATACTGACTACTCCACTGGAAAAGTACGATGCATACTGAGTGGCACACTGCCAGGGTGCCATTCATACTAATTAGGCCTTCTATGGGGTGTGACGGGTGAGGATGGACAAATGTTCGAGACAGTTTGCTAGGTGGTTGTTCATGGAATATTCTAGAAACTTCTCCTATGACACTTTCCTCTCTGAATTCACCCAGAGATGAGTAAGAGATCCAAGAAATCTACAAGTGGAATGACACTAATCAAAACCCCATGAATGACTCACACGCTTGCAGAAATCTATAAATGGATCCCTCATCTAAGAGATCTAGGGGCTGGAATATTGTAAATTGCAAGGAAGTGTTGATAGTTTGTAATTGAGGAAAGAGTATTGTAGTGTTGGTGCGATCTTTCTATTTGATGAGGTGAAGAGGGATTGAAGATGGGAGGATGATGCTGGATTAGAAAACTGGGTTGTAATTCTCCCTTCTATTAATAAAGTTCTTCAAGTTTTCTTCCATATGATTGTGCAATTGTGAATGTTACCATTTGTGAATGCTATCATTTGTTCATTATACACCTGATTCTGTAATGTTTATGTTGTAATAGATCACGATGCTTTGATGGTTCTTTGTTACTATACTTGTGTAGGTACTATCTAAGTGCATGAAGTATGGAGAGGAGTTGCAAGATCGGTCAAGTGGGGAGAGATCAAAGAAGGGATTAAGTGGAAGTTCCAGGTTGGTTCCTTATCTTTCTCTTATCTATTACACATAGAAGAAATCATTGAATTGCTTTAAACTTTTGTTTCTAGGGTAGCTTCCAAACCTAGAGGGCTAGTCGTTTGACAAGACACTAGTTTTCCCAGAAACACTTGGCTTTTCCCTTTGTGATGCGGTTTTGGGGCACCTTTCCCTTGCATCAAATTCGTAGATCCAAAGTCTCGCTTCTTTTGTTTAAACTTCTACTCGATCATGACGGCATATCAGTATGTCGTGTTGAGCAAGGAGATGTCCAGGAACTCCATCTCATCCTAGATGTACTTGTTTAAGAAACCGTGATAGTTGAGAACCAAATGCTTCTCAGAATCTTTGATACCCAACTTTGTGCGAAGGGTATGAAAAGCATTGGTAAACTCTGGCACATCTTCTTCCCTTCATTATCGCAGTGTTGCCCACTTTATGTATTTATCCTGATAGCTCATGAGAGTGTAGTACATCTCCTTGATGGCATCCCAAAACAAGTTCCAAGTCAGTGTAGCTGAAAACAGTGAGTTTGTATTTTCATCCTTCTACTCGCAGTAGGTTTCCCACTAGTCCCTGAAGTGGGGGGCTGCTTTAAGAAGTGCAAGAGTGATATTTTCCAAGATGGAAAAATCATGAATGACAAAATATCCTTCTAGTAGATTTAACCATTTATCTATAGCATGTGCATCTATCTAACCCTTAAATATGGGAATGTCAAAATTAACTTGTACCTTAAAGGTCGTGGTGCTTCCAGAGTAGTTGCGAGAAGTAGATGCATCTCCCTTGGGTAGCCGCTGAAGGATCTGGGAAAAGTTGTCCATCATGGCATTCCTTTGTCACTTGAGGGCTTCTTCAAGAAAGATTTTGATAGGATCTCCTGCCCCCTCATCTTTCTTTTCATCCTCCATGGGAAGCCATTAGGATTTTGCTAGGCTGGTCTTGTAAAGGTTTGACCAGTTCAAGCCCGAACTCCTTATATCCTGACCTCATTGGGGAAATGCAAAGAAAGACAGAGAAAGAGAAGATCACTCTGATATCACTGATCTGGATTTAAATAGGAATGAAACAACCTACAGATATAACCATAAATACAAAGATGCACTAGAAATAACACTTCATTTCATTAATATCAAATATTGAAATATGCTTACAAACATAATCGAAATAAGAGTAGCTCAAGTAATGGTAGCTTATCGCTAAGAAGGGATGTGGTAGCTACATGCCTCTAAACTATGTTACAATGAGGTTACAAGGTCTATTTATTATTGAGAAATAATGGAAAACCCTAAGCATCCAAAAACCCAACCCTAGGGGATGAAGGGCCAAACTATAGGCCCTATTTGCATAAATTGGTACATCAACTTCCCGGGCTCGTAACTTTTGCATACGATCTCCATCTGATGCACACAATAACTCGTTAGAAAGCTCTATTTGAGGACTACAACTTTTGAGTGAGAAAAAATAGTTTCTAGCCCATGTTGCTCTCATTTTTCCCCAAAAAGACATTGTTTAGGGCCCCAAAATGGCTCTGAAAGTTCAGGACTCGTAAAAAATGCCAAATAGTAAATTGTGCCACAAATAAGGAAACTACAAGACTAAAAGAAAAAATCATGGGGGTCCAAGTGAATAGATGGGTGGCCACCAATATCCACCTCGATCATTCCTCCCCACATAGGAAGCAATGGTTTCCATTGCGTTGAGTTCCTCCTTAAGATAAGGAAACTTCTGCTGAACTTGTTCCCTAGTGAGCCACTTGCATTGGTGAAGGCATTGGCCTACTTTGACAACTCAATATAGTTTGATCCTTTGTTGTCAGGTATTCTTGATCTGTGTTTCGCTGATATGATTAGCTGTAGCTTGTTCCATGTAATCTAGATTTAACTCTACAGGTGTGAGCTGTTCTGCAATGTTTGATGTGTCTAGCAATGGTAGGAAGTATGGTCGAAGGCAATCCATAGTCAACACTGGGTGTAGGCCAAGGAATGGGGGAATGTTGAGCTCAAATGAATTATCTCCCACAACCTTGGTAATGGTGTAAGGACCATATCGAAGTGGTCAGAGTTTCTAATAGGCTCCGATAAGGCATTCCTTTTGCAAATGCAACCATACTTTGTCACCCACCTAAAACTTGTGTGGCACCAGATGTTGATCATGTCACAACTTGTACTTGGCATTTGATTTCTCTAGAATGTCGTGGACCTACTGATGATATGTTGGATGTGCTCAATGAAGATGTTTGCATTATCGGTTTCAAACTAGGCATGATCCGAATCTGTCGGATTAGCTTCAAATGGCATGGTCACATCAATGGGACATAGTCGTTGGAATCCCAAGCCCACCTGAAAAGGGTTGTGGCCTGTCGAGTTGTAGAGAGCCCAATTACAGCTGTCCTGGAAATTGCAGTTGCTCTCATCCCATGTGCGTGGATGCTTTGAGTTGTACATGTGTAGAATGTGCATGATCATCCTGTTGATGACCTCTTTCTGGACATCAGTTTGGGGATGGAAAGTTTGGACTTAGTGAACTTGGTTTCTAGCATTGACCAAAGACTAGACAAAAATGTACTGAGGAACCTACTGTCCCAATCTGAGATGATAGACTGTGGGATCCCAAAGTGTACCCACACTCATTGAAAGAAGAGTTTAGCAGTGGGTTCCACTATGATATTCTTTTTGTAGGCCGCCATAATGGCCATCTTCAAGAATCTATTGATGACCAGAAAAACACAGTCATTGCCATGCTTAGTAGAAGAAAGGCCTGACATGTAATCTATGGATATGGATTCACAACGTCCACTAGGGGTAGGCAGCTGAGTATAGAGGCCTTACTTCTTGGTGGTCGGTTTGGCAATGGCGCAGGTAGTGCAGGATCTGATGTACTTCCCAATATCCTGTCAAAGATTTAGCTAATAGAAATACTTCTGCAGTATTGCCACCATTTTCCAAATCCCAAAATGTCCAATGGCCTAACTGTTTTGTGCTTCCCAAATCATCTTGGCGTGCTCTCTTGAAGGAAAACAAAGTTGTCCCAGGTGGCATAATAAAGCATCCTGGAGGTGAAAATGTAGAACTTGTTGTCACTCCAAGGGCGTCTAGTATGTGTGGGGTAATTCTGGGTCACCTTTGTAAAGCAATGGAAAATCAGAAGTCGTGTGCCCACAAGAGTTGAGCACAATGGTTAACGCCATGATTGGTCCTCGGCTAAGGAAATATGAAACATTATTTGTTCTGTCCTTATTATACTTGATATTCAAATGGAGTTGTTGTAGGTATGTGGACCACTTTTGATGTTGATCTTTCTACAACTTCCCTTGCGTCTGTATGAACTAAAGGGGCCTGTGGTTTGTGTGGATGAACTTTTCCTTCCCCAAAATGTAATGCTTCCATTGTCGGCACGCTTGCACAATGGAATATATCTCTGTGTCATAAGTGGGATACTTCCAGACTATGTCTGAAAGTGTCTCACTATGATATGCCACTAGATGCCTTTGTTGAGTAAGGACTACCCCAATAGCATAGTCAAAAGCATTTGTCTTGATCCCAAATGGTTGTTGCAAGTTTGGTAATGTGAGCACTCATGCAGAAAAGAGACGATGTTTCAACTGTGTGAATACGTTTTGTTGAGATTCAGACCAAAATAATTTTTCTTTCACTCCTCCCTTGGTGACTTGACTCAAGGACCAAATTATATGAGAGAATCCCAACACGAACCTGCAGTAGAAACTAGTAAGACCCAGAAAGCTATAAAGCTCTATGAGAGTTGTTGGAGCTGGCTAATCCTGAATGATTTGGATCTTGGCTGGATCCACATGCAGTCCTCGTTCATCAAGAATGTATCCTAGATACTGAACCTAGGTCATGCCAAAAGTACATTTCTCCATATTGGAACATAGCTTGTGTTGTCGTAGTGTTTGGAGAACTTGTTAGATGTAGTGGAGGTGCTCTTCCCAACTTTGGCTGAAGATCAAGATTTCATCCAAATATACCACTACAAATGAGCTGGTCAATGGCCACAAGATGTCATCCATCAACCTCATGAAGGTTGCAGGATAATTCACCAACCCGAAAGCGATAACCAACCACTCGAAAAGGTCCTCCTTGGCTTTGAAGGCAGCCTTCCACAAATCGAAGGGTTTGATTGGTACCTGGTAATATCCTAATTTCAATTCGATCTTGCTGAGATATTTTCCCTCATTTAGTTGGTCCAGAAGGTCATGAATCCATGGGATTGGGTACCTATTCCATACAATGATCTTGTTCAGTGCTTGATAGTCAATACAGAGTCTCCAAGTCCCATCCTTCTTCTGTACCAACATGATTGGGCTCCCACACGGTGATGAACTCGGCCATATGTGACCTTTCTACAATAGCTCCTAAATCTGCCTCTTGATTCCAATGTTCTTCATAATGGAGTGTCGATAGATTGGCCATTAGGAAATGGTGCACCTTGGATCAAATCGATGGAGTGCTTGACTGGACAGTGCAGAGGCACCCCTGTGGGGGAGTTTAGCATGTCCACATACTCCTCCACGACCTTGTCCACTTGTTCTTGTCATGCAAAGGGGCCCTATCTGTAAGTCATTGCCACCATCTTGTTCTTTCCCTAAGGGTGTATCATTAGGAAAATGAATTTGCATAGTTTTGCAAAATGAGCTTACTGCATTGTTTTGCAGTAACCAAAGAGAGGTGATAGGCAGTGCTACCTCTGGTATCCTATACAAATTATTTCCAAAAGTAACAATAACAACACGAGGCCTTGACCCATACACAACATGTCACTTCCATAAGTATGTTTGGCGTACTAATACATAACAAACATCAAGGGGATAAATGTCACATAATACCTCATCAGTGAAGGGTTTGATGTTGTATGAAAGGAAGCACTACTAGCCCACAAGAAGATCTCGTCCTGGGTGAAATCACTTGACGGTGTATGGTTGTGGATGTACTGTGGTCGGTAAGCTCAACCTATTCATGACCTCTGCCAAAATGAGGTTATATTTCCTCCCACTATCAACAATGAATTGTAGCAGCGAACTCTTTATGCACATTTGGGAGAGGAAGAGGTGCTCCTCCTCTAGATCTTCAGTTTCCTCCTTCTGGATCTTCATCATGGCAACAATGGCATTCAGCTCTGCATTGATAATATTCTTTCCTTTGTCATTCCCCTTGTTTGTTTTTGACTCAAATTTGGAATTTTTGCCTTGGGAAACCCTGCGTTAGATTTGTGCTTTGTTCTATGGTTTGGGGGCACCTTTCCCTTCCTTCAGATTCGCAGATCCAAACTCTCACTTCTTCTATTTAAAATTTTTCTCGATCTTGACAGCATATCAGTATGCCCTGTTAAGTGAGGAGATGTCTAGGAACTCCATATCATCCTGGATGTACGTATGTAGGCAACCATGGTAATTGAGAACCAAATTATTCTCAGAATCCTTGATACCCAACCTTGTGCAAAGCGTATGAGAAACATTGGTAAACTCTGGCACATCTTGGTTCCTTCGTTGTCGCAACGTTTTCCACTTTATGTATTTATCCTCATAGCTCTTGACAAGGTATCACTTCTCCTTGATGGCATCCTGAGACAAGTTCTAAGTGGGTGCAGCTGAAAAAAATGAGTTCGTACTTTCATCCTTCTTCTCACAGTACATTTCCCACCAGTCCTTGACGTGGGGGGCTGCTTTGAGAAGTGCAAAAGTGATCTTTTTTTGGCAAGAGAAATCATCAACAGAAAAATATCCTTCTAGCAGATTTAACCATTTATCTATAGTGTCTACATCCATGTGACCCTCAAATATGGGAATGTCATAGTTAACTTGTATCTTAAAGGGTGTGGCGCTTCCAGAGTAGCTACCAGAAGTAGACGTGTCACCCTTGGATAGCTGCTAAAGGATCTGGGCAAAATTGTCCATCATCGCATTAGTTTGTCGTTCAAGAGCTTCTTCAAGCAATATTTTGATAGGATATCCTACTCCCTCATCTTTCTTTTCATTTGCCATTGGAGGCCGTGGGGATTTTCAAGGTTGGCCTTGCAAAGGTTTTACCAGTTCAAGCCCTAACTCCTTATATCTAGACCTCGTTGGGGACATGCAAATAAAAACAGAGAAAGAGAAAACCTCTTTAATACCACTAATCTGGATTTAAATGGGAATGCAACAAACTATAGACTTAACCATAAATACAAAGATTCAGTAGTAATAACACTTCATTTCATTAATATCAAATACTGAAATATGCTTACAAGCAGAATGGAAATAAGACTAGCTTTGGCAATGGTAGCTTATATCTGAGAAGATATGTGGTGGCTATATGCCTCTGTACTATGTTACAATGAGGCTTCAAGTCCTATTTATTATTGAGAAACAATGTAAAACCATAAACATCCAAAAACCTAACCCTAAGAGACAAAGCACCAAACTATGGGCTTTGTTTGGGTAAATTGGTACATCAAATTCTCGGGGTCATAACTTTGGCATACGATATCTGTTTGACATGCACGATACCTTGTTAGAAAGATCTATTTGATGACTACAACTCTTGAATAAAAAACATCAAACAACAACCCATGTTGTTCCCAAGTTTCCCAAAAACATCGTTTAGGGCCTCTCGAAAAACTGCCAAAAATAATAAATTATACTAGAAATAAGGAAACTAAAAACTGAAAGAAACAATTGTGGGGTCCAAGTGGAATAGGTGGATGGCCACCAGTATCCACTTGGATCATTCCCCCCATTAGGAAGCAATGGTCCCCATTGCGTTGAGTTCCTCCATAAGATTAGGAAACTTCTGTTGAACTTGGTCCTTGGTGAGCCACTTCCCCTAGTAAAGCAGTTGGCCTACTTTGACAACTCAATATAGTTTGATCATTTGTTGTTGGGTGTTCTTGATATGTGTGTCCATGATTGGATCAGTTGTGGCTTGTTCCATGCAATCTGGATTTAACTGTGCACATGTGAGTTGTTCTGCAATGTCTGATGTTTCTAGCAATGGTGGGAAGTATGGTCGAAGCCGGTCCACATTGAACACTAGGTGCAGGCAAAGGAATGGGGGAGTGCTGAGATCAAATGCATTATCTCCCACAAACTTTGTAATGGTGTAAAGACCATATTGGAGTGGTTTTAGTTTCCAATAGGCTCCGGTAAGGCGTTCCTTTCGCAAATTCAACAAGACATTGTTGCCCACTTGAAACTTGTGTGGCACCCGATGTTGATCATGTCATCGTTGGTACTCGGAATTTCATTTCTCCCTAATGTCGTGGACCTGCTAGTGGATATGTTGGATGTGCTCAATGAATTTGTTTTCGTTATCGATTTCAGATTGGACATGAGCCGAATCTTCCGAAGTAACTTCAAATGGCATGGCCACATTAATGGGACATAGTTGCTAGAATCCCAAGCCCACCTGAAAAGGGTTGTGGCTAGTCGAGTTGTGGAAAGCTTGATTATAGTTGTCCTAGACATAGGGGAGCCTCTCACCCCATGTGCCTGGATTCTTTAAGTTGTACATGCACAGAATGTTGACGACCTCTATCTGGCCATCAATTTGGGGATGGAAAGTTGTGGACTTAGTGGGCTTAGTGTCTAGTATTGACTAGAGACTGGACCAAAATGTACTGAGGAACTTGCTATACCAATCTAAGATGATAGAATGTGGGATCCCAAAGTCACCCACACTCGTTCAAAGAAGAGTTGAACAGTGGCTGCGGCTGTTATATTCTTCTTGTAGGTTGCCATTATGGCCATCTTCAAGAATCTGCCGACGACCACAAAAACACAGTCATTGCCATGCTTAGTAGAGGGAAGGCCCGACATGTAATCCATGGATATGGATTCCCAAGGTTGAATAGGAGTAGAAAACAGAGTATAGGGGCCTTACTTCTTGATGGTCGGTTTGGAAATGGCATAGGTAGTGTAGGATTTGATGTACTTCCCAACATCATCTCAAAGATTCGGCTAATAGAAATACTTTTATAGTACTGCCACTATTTTCTCGACCCTAAAATGCCAAGTGGTCCGATGGTAATGTGGTTGTAAGGTGTCCCAGGTGGCATAATAGGGCATCCTTGAGGTGAAAATATGGAACTTGGTGACCCTCCAAGAGTGTCTAGTATTTGTGGCCAAATCTTGGGTCACTTTTATATAGAAGTGGCCAATCAAAAGTCTCGTGCCCACAAGAGTTGAGCACAATGGGTAACACCATGATTGGTGGTTGACTGAGGCAATCCGCAACATTATTGGCGATACCCTTCTTATACTTGATATTCAACTAGAATTGTTCCAGGTATGAGGACCATTTCTTATGGCAATCATTTCGCAACTTCATTTGTATTTGTATGAACCACAGGGGCCGATGGTCCATGTGTATGACCATTTCCTTCCCCAAAATATAATGCTTCCATTGTTGATAGGCCTGCACAATGGAATACATCTCTTTGTCATAAGTGGGATACTTCTGGATTGTGTCTGAAAGTGTCTCACTGAGATATGTCGTTGGATGCCCCGGTTGAGTAAGGACTACCTGAATAGCATAGTGAGATGCATTTGTCTCTATCTCAAATGGTTGTTACAATTCTAGTAATGTTAGCACTAGTGAAAAGCAAAGGTGATGTTTCAGCTCTATGAATGCCTTCTATTGAGATTCAAACCAAAATAATTTTTCTTTTACTCCTCCCTTGGTGACTTGACTCAAGGGCCAAGTGATATTAGATAATCCCAACACGAACCTACAGTAGAAACTGGAAAGACCTGGAAAGTTACGAAGCTCTATCAGAGTGGTTGTAGTTGGAAAATCCCAAATGACTTGGATCTTGGCTAGATAAACAAGAACCCCCCAGTCATAAATAATGTATCCCAGATACTGAACCTTGGTCATGCCAAAAGTTCATTTCTCCAAATTGGCACACAGCTTGTGTTGCCACAATGTTTGGAGAACCTACTGAATGTTGTGGAGGTGTTTTCCCAACTTTGGCTGAAGATTGGTATGTCATCCAAGTATACCACTACAAATGAGTTGGTGGATGGCCACAATGTGTCATCCATTAGCCTCATGAAGATTGCAGGAGCATTCTTCAACCTGAAAGGCATAGCCAACCATTCAAAAAGGCTCCCCTTGGATTTGAAGGTAGTCTACCACACATCGAAGGGTTTGATTGGTACTTGGTGATATCTTTCTTTAAAGTTGATCTTGCTAAACTATTTTTCACCCTTTAGTTCGTCCAGAAGGTCATCGATCCATGCAATCGGGTACCTATTTCAGATAGTGATCTTTTTCAATGATCGATAGTCAATACAGAGTCTCCAAGTCCCATCCTTCTTATGTACCAACATGATCAAGCTCCCAGAGGGCGATGAGCTCAGCCAAATATGACCTTTCTGTAGCAGCTCCTAAATCTACCTCTTGATTTTGTCTTTCTCCAGTATAGAGTTCTGATAGATTGGCCCATTGGGAAGTGGCACACCTGTGATCAGATTGATGGAGTGCTTGACATGATAGTTTAGAGGCACCCCTGTGTGGGAGGTGAAGATGTCCTCGTACTCCTCCTCTACCTTGTCCATCTGTTGTTGATGTGTGGAGGGCCCCTATTTGGAGGTCATGACCACCATATTCTTCTTTCCTTGATGGTGTATCATTAAGAAAAGAAATTTCATAGTATTGGAAATGAGCTTACTACATTGTTTTACAGTAACCAAAAGGATGGCAATAGGCAGTGCTGCCTTCGGTATCCTGTAAAAATTATTTCCCAAAATAACAATAACAACACGAGGCCGTGACTCATACACAACATGTCGCTTCCATAATTATGGTTGGCCTAATAATACATCACAAACATCAAGGGGAGAAACATCACATAATACCTCATCTGTGAAGGGCTTGATGCTGTATGGAAGGTGACACTGATGGCTCACGCGAAGATCCTGTCCTTGATGAAGCCACCCAATGGTGTACGGTTTTGGATGTACTATCATTAGTAAGCCTAGCCGCTTCACAATGTCTGTTGAAATGAGGTTCTTTTGGCTCTCGCTATTGACAATGAAGTGTAACGGGGAAATCTTTACCCACATCTGGGAGTGGAAGACGCGCTCCTCCTCCTCTAGATTTTTGGGTTCCTCCTTCTGGATCTTCATTATGGCAATGGTTGCATTGGGCTCCGCATCAATAATCTGCATCCTTTTTTCATTCCCCAATGGTTCAAGCTTGCAAAAAATGAACCCATTTTCAATTTTCATTTTCAATTTTTAGTTTTTTCATCTTTTTGTTGCACCTAGTTGTAAATATGAGTTTCCTTGTAGGTTATGTGATTGGTCTGTCACACGATTCACCTTTGTCTATTATGGACGAAGTCATCCTGCTTCACCGCAGTGATTTCCATCTGGTCACAAGAGACTCTCCCTCCCATCATGTTGGGGACATCCAAGCATAGTTCCCCCATGGTTCAAGCTTGTCAAAAAATAAACCCACCTTAAAAAAATTAACCTCTGTGATTGCTATTCTATCAGCCTTTCAAGCCTTGGTTGTGTACCTCCCATCACCTCCATCCCTTTGGCCGATCATACACTTTCACTTGGTTATTTTACCCTTTTTGAGGAACAATTGTGATGATTGGTCATATTAGCCAGCCTCTTCACAGAATTCACCATGTTTTGAGAAGTTCCAAATTCACCAGAACCAGTTGCTACCTTAGACACCACTTGTTCCTCAAAATTCAAGTCTCCTTTAAACCCTTTTCAAACTCATTAAATATGAAAATATTGTTAAGCGTCAACCTTTCCAGCTCGTTAAAGTGATTGGAAATATTATCCCTCTCGTATTATTTTATATTTTTTTGGACCCAAGGGATTATCTTATGAAAAAGTCAAGCGCTTGTCTTTTTTGGCTCATTAAAGTGATTAAAAAAGTCAAACCTTTCATATTATTTTACCCTTTTTTAGAGTTAAGGGATTATTTTACAAAAAGGAACTTATGGAGTTTTCTTTTTGTCCCTTTTCAATCTCTCTAAACATGAAAAGGACCGAGTTATCCTTGTCATTAAACTTGTTAAAACATACTTGTCCATTCTAGACAAGACCGAGTTTCACTGTCGCTAGACTCGTTAAAATGTAGCGACAGGTTTGTCCGAAGGGAGAATTATAGAATAAGCATATGTTATCCTCCTCAAGCTTGAAAAAAATAAATAGGTACTGGTTAGCAATGACTGGGGAACAACATACGAAAGTTGAAGAATTTATGGTAACAGTTCACTCTTGCACATGACACTTTCACTTCATCTCCATTATTGAGATGGGTTGGGTTATTCCGTTCACTGGTCATCTCACCATTGGACTTTCATACCATCCATATTTTGGGGTTAACACTACCAATTCATGTCAGTGTCACCGACATGTTCAAGAGAAGTCATTCAGTTGAGAATCCACCATCCAGTTATGTCTTATCCACTGCAATACCTCCAACCTTCATTTTTTCATGATCGCCATTCCTGAACCTTGTGTCGTCAATTCATTTTCACCTCCAGAAATCATTTTCTTCGTTTCGAGTCGTAGATTTTGGATACATTAAGGCACTCCTGTGATGAGTCACTTCTTGTTGACATCAGCTCATTAACCAACAAGTTGACTTAGAAACGCCCCTTTCAATGCTTTGAAGCTTGCATACATTAATGGCAAGTTTCTCACTTCTGGCGACACATTCACATTAATGGCCTTCGACCGAAAGATTTTGTGTGGTGTTTGACATCAGATCATATATTCACAACATAATAATTGTACTGTGGTACCTTGAGGGTCATTATCATTGTCGGTGATTCCTCTCGCATCTGTTAACAACTCACGTTATTGGCTGGTAATCAAGCGATGTCTTTCTGTTATAGCTCCAAATCTCACTATTATGGTTTGTCATGCTGCACTCATGGCCTAGGGCAACCCCTCCTTCCAGACCTGGTCCAAAATCTAAAAAAAAGTGTTTTATTCCCTATATGTGACATTTCCCTGAGTTAAACGCGTGTATACGCGGGTTCATATATACCCAACCCGTGTATATGTATTAAAACACTTAAAAAAATATAAAACTCCTTATTTTCGGGTGGAGATCACGGGTTTTACCTGCTAATCACCTGTTAGTGCCCGTGGCCTCAACTATTCCCAACCAATTCCTAACTAAAAAACTACTTTGGAATTGGTATAAAAGGACACCAAAGGGAAGGCCTAAGGGAGGAGAGAAGAGAGAGAAAGGTTATTATACTGAGATTTCCCCCTGATCAGGTCTGAAGACCCTTGTGCCTTCTGCACTTCCCCCATTTGTATAGGAAACCCTTGTTTCCTTGTGATTTGATGTTCATCCCTTAGTTATGACATCTTGGAGTGAGCATTGGAAGGAGATCTACTAGAGGCTTGAGGTGAGACGGATCCAAAAGGAGGCTGAGCTTTGAGCCTGCAGAGGTTGCTCAGGTGATATTGCTCTTTTTTGTACTATTCTATTTGTCTAATAAAGAAACACGTCTTGTTCCCAATATGCTTCTTTCTTTATGTTAATGATGTTCATGTTTGAATTTCATGTATGAATGGATGTCTAAAAGTTTATAACTAACTCCTTTCTTGTATAACATAAAGATGATTTTTGTATAAATATTTGTCCATATACTGCTGCATTCTTTGGAATTGTTGGTTTTGCAGGGCAAAGGAGCGAAAGGGACGTGAAGAAGGGTTTGGACCCTTGAGGAACTACCCGAACGTAGGACCTAAGGTACGTCCTTCTCACCTTAGAAATAGCTTTTTCTAGCATAATTGTTGTGTGTGTGCATGTTTCTTGATTTAGACAACTTTCAGCCTGCTAGGGTTCCACCCAAAAGCCCTAGGGGATAAAATCCCGCAACAGATCTGGCGACTCCCCTGGGGAACAACACTCTTGTTGTTCCTAGTTGGGTGCTTTTCAAGCCCATCAGGGATCAGTTGCTTGCTGGTTTATTGTTATTGTCTGCTCTGTTTGTGACTTCTGAATTTTACCTGTTTCTTGAGTCTCTTTTTTATTTTTCCTGAGATATTATATACATGTTGTTTTGTTTAGTTACAGAAGCGTATAAACACTTGTTGTCTGAAGTGAACCTGCATATACGCATGTTTCCTCAGAAACAGTCGCGTATACACGTAGTTTTCACTATGTACAGTCGCATATACCTGGCAACTTTCAGGATTTATAAATCTTTTTGTCTTTGGAGTGCATTTGGTGCTTTCAGTCAGTTTTGGACAGCCGTCTTTGTCAGTATCAGTTCTCTGTTTTACAGCGAACATCCTTACTCCGATTTCTCTCTAATTATAAGGAGTTTTGGTCTTGGTTTGTGTTTGCAAGTGTCATCATCTTTTTGCTAAAAACATGCAAGATTTCATTATTGGGATCTTGGCTGCTCTGAGTGATCAGAGCAGAAAGATTGTTATCAATCTTTGTGTTCAACTTTGCTTCTTGGTGACTTTTTTGTTTGCTTAACGAAATCGATCTTTATGACCATTTACTTCTTTGTTTCATCAAAGTTATCATTTTGATACTTTCTTGAAACTTTCTTTTTGATCTTTTTTGGTCTTTGTTACCAAAGCTTTCCTTGCTGCCTTCGATTGTCAAAAAGCCTTTTTTAGCACATTTTTTTTTTGTTGAGTTTTCATTCTTTGTTGGGTGTCAACTTGCAAAAAGTGTTTCTTGCTTGTTGTTTCAATTGTGAAGTGTCGGTTTTTGTTGAGAGCATTTTCAAAAAGACCTTTTTGTTGCTACTTTCAAGTGAACTTTTTGAAAAGTTTTAGTTTTGCTTTCTTGAATTTGCTTTTCATTTAGTTCCCTCTTGCTGAATGAAAGAGTTTTTTTTGTTATCTTGAGTTTGCTTTTAGTATTTAGACGAAATGAATTGTAGCATCTCATATTCCATCTAAATATTGTAAGTGGCAAAAGAAAATTTGATAAACAAAACAACTTTCATTTCTTTTTTTAGAGTTGTTTTCGATTCTTGCATCTTCACTATACTTTTCATTAGTTTGCATAGTTAAAGCTTTAGCAACTGTTTTGGTTTTTGCGTGTGTGAAGTGTGTTACAAGAAAATAAAAGAAAAGTTTTTGCTTTCTAAGTGTTTCCTACAACCCATGTAGAGTACTCTTTTCATCGAAAGAAAAATGATTGCATTCATGTAGTTACGTTTTCTTTGATTTTTGGTGGAGTCATACACACATCATCAAGTTTCACTTCCATCATCCCTTGACTTAAAGAACAACCCTTAAAATCAAGCGCTAATTAAAATCAACTAGAAATTTTTCTTTTAAGTTACATACACAAACAAGTTTTAGGATTTTAGGGCCTTGGATTAGGCGAGTGGAGAGTTAACTCTCCAAGGCCGTTTAAATTTTCAAACACAGGAGTCTGAATAGAGAGTGCAA
>APFE030068188.1:58495-77918 GCA_000404065.3 Pinus taeda
GCAGGGCAAAGGAGCGAAAGGGACGTGAAGAAGGGTTTGAACCCTTGAGGAACTACCCGAACGTAGGACCTGAGGTACATCCTTCTCACCTTAGAAATAGCTTTTTCCAGCATAATGGCTATGTGTGTGCATGTTTCTTGATTTAGAAAACTTTCAGTCTACTAGGGTTCCACACAAAAGCCCTAGGGGATAAAATCCCTCAACACTTTCCATGGTCAACTTCAGAAAATCTCTTCACATGGATTGACATGTACATCAAGCGAAGATTAAATGAGTTTGAAAACCCCAGATCTAGTTTCATCCATCCAGGCTGCAATATATTCAGCGATATCAAAACATGAAATGTACAAAGGCACTGCACAGATGGTCATCTGAACCATGGATGATGACTCTACATCTGAAGAATCACCAGCCTGCATCTACAGATGACTGTCTGATCTATGTACATGAAATGAATTTATAAAGTTGAGCATGGGAATGTCTACCTCATCTATATCATGAAAATTATATTATGATGATGTATTATAGTGTAACTTATGCAGGTCACCTTCTAGTTCAAACCTTCGGATCCTCATAATAAAGCATTTCACTTGACATCAATATTTATGACTTCACGCTTTAGGGGCAACTATTATAGACATATTTGGGAACATCAACCCCAAACTTATATGTCAATAAACTATGTCTCATCAACCACTAAAAGAGTTGTTTCATACCCTAAAAGAACATAGTCATATGATTACATCATTCCGCAAAAGTTCCCCCTAAGAAACCATCCAGAAATGGCCTAAACTGAACCATATTGACTACTCCACTGGAAAAGTGCGGTGCATACTGAGTGGTACACTGCCAGGGCACCATTCATACTAATTAGGCCTTCTATGGGGTGTGATTGGCGAGGATGGACAAATGTACAAGACAGTTTCCTAGGTGGTTGCTCATGGAATATTGTGGAAAATTCTCCTATGACACTTGCCTCTCTGAATTCACCCAGAGATGAGTAAGAGATCCAAGAAATCTACAAGTGGAATGACACTAATCAAAACCCCATGGATGACTCACACGCTTGCACACATCTATAAATGGATCCCTCATCTAAGAGATCTAGGGGCTGGAATATTGTAAATTGCAAGGAAGTGTTGATAGTTTGTAATTGAGGAAAGAGTATTGTAGTGTTGGTGTGATCTTTCTATTTCATGAGGTGAAGAGGGATTGAAGCTGGGAGGATGATGCTGGATTAGACAACTAGGTTGTAATTCTCCCTTCTATTAATAAAGTTCTTCAAGTTTTCTTCCAGATGATTGTGCAATTGTGAATGTTATCATTTGTGAATGCTATCATTTGTTCATTATACATCAGATTCTGTAATGTTTATGTTGTAATAGATCACGATGCTTTGACATTTCTTTGTTACTATACTTGTGCAGGTACTCTCCAAGTGCGTGAAGTATGGAGAGGAGTTGCAAGCTCAGTCAAGTGGGGAGAGAGCAAAGAATGGATTAAGTGGAAGTTCCAGGTTGGTTCCTTATCTTTCTCTTATCTATTACACATCGAAGAAATCATTAAATTGCTTTAAACTGTTGTTTCTAGGGTGGCTTCCAAACCTAGAGGGCTAGTTGTTTGACAAGACACTAGTTTTCCCAGAAACACTTGGCTTTTTCCTTTGTGATTCGGTTTTAGGGCACCTTTCCCTTGCTTCAAATTCATAGATCCAAATTCTTGCTTCTGTTTAAACTTCTGCTCGATCATGACAGCATATCAGTATGTCGTGTCGAGCAAGGAGATGTCCAGGAACTCCATCTCATCTTAGATGTACTTGTTTAAGAAACTGCGATAGTTGAGAACCAAATGCTTCTCAAAATCCTTGATACCCAACTTTGTCCGAAGGGTATGAAAAGCATTGGTAAACTCTAGCACATCTTCTTCCCTTCATTATCGCAGTGTTTCCCATTTTATGTATTTATCCTGATAGCTCATGAGAGTGTAGTACCTCTCCTTACATCCCAAAACAAGTTCCAAGTCAGTGTAGCTAAAAACAGTGAGTTTGTACTTTCATCCTTCTACTCACAGTAGATTTCCCACTAGTCCCTGATGTGGAGGGCTACTTTAAGAAGTGCAAGAGTGATATTTTCCTGGATGGAAAAATCATGAATGAAAAAATATCCTTCTAGTAGATTTAACCATTTATCTATAGTGTGTGCATCTATCTAAATTTGAAATATGGGAATGTCAAAATTAACTTGTACCTTAAAGGCCATGGTACTTCCAGAGTAGTTGCGAGAAGTAGATGCATCTCCCTTGGGTACTGCTGAAGGATCTGGGCAAAGTTGTCCATCATGGTGTTCCTTTGTCACTCGAGGGCTTCTTCAAGAAAGATTTTGATAGGATCTCTTGCCCCCTCATCTTTCTTTTCATCCTCCATGGGAAGCCATTAGGATTTTGCTAGGCTGGTCTTGTAAAGGTTCGACCAGTTCAAGCCCGAACTCCTTATATCCTGACCTCATTGGGGAAATGCAAAGAAAAACAGAGAAAGAGAAGATCACTCTGATATCACTGATCTGGATTTAAATAGGAATGAAACAACTTATAGATATAAACATAAATACAAAGATGCACTAGAAATAACACTTCATTTCATTAATATCAAATATTTAAATATTCTTACAAACATAATGGAAATAAGAGTAGCTCGAGCAATGGTAGCTTATCTCTAAGAAGGGATGTGGCAACTACATGCCTCTAAACTATGTTACAATGAGGTTACAAGGTCTATTTATTATTGAGAAATAATGGAAAACCCTAAACATCCAAAAACCCAACCCTAGGGGATGAAGGGCCAAATTATAGGCCCTGTTTGCATAAATTGGTACATCAACTTCCTGGGCTCGTAACTTTTGCATACGATCTCCATCTGATGCACACAATAACTTGTTAGAAAGATCTATTTGAGGACTACAACTTTTGAGTGAAAAAAATTAGTTTCTAGCCCATGTTGCTCTTGTTTTTCCCCAAAAAAACATTGTTTAGGGCCCTAAAATGGCTCTGAAAGTTCAGGACTCGCAAAAAATGCCAAATAGTAAATTGTGCTACAAATAAGGAAACTGCAAGACTAAAAGAAAAAATCATGGGGGTCGAAGTGAATATATGGGTGGCCATCAATATCCACCTCGATCATTCCTCCCCCCATAGGAAGCAATGGATTCCATTGCATTAAGTTCCTCCTTAAGATAAGGAAACTTCTGCTGAACTTGGTCCCTAGTGAGCCACTTGCATTGGTGAAGGCATTGGCCTACTTTGATAACTCAATATAGTTTGATCCTTTGTTGTCAGGTATTCTTGATCTGTGTGTCCATGATCTGATCATTTGTAGCTTGTTCCATGCAATCTAGATTTAACTCTACAGGTGTGAGCTGTTCTGCAATGTTTGATGTGTCTAGCAATGGTAGGAAGTATGGTCGAAGGCAGTCCATAGTCAACACTGGGTGTAGGCCAAGGAATGGGGGAATGTTGAGCTCAAATGAATTATCTCCCACAAACCTGGTAATGGTGTAAGGACCATATCAAAGTGGTCAGAGTTTCTAATAGGCTCCAATAAGGCATTCCTTTTGCAAATGCAACCATACTTTGTTGCCCACCTGAAACTTGTGTGGCACCAGATGTTGATCATGTCACAGCTTGTACTTGGCATTTGATTTCTCTAGAATGTCATGGACCTACTGATGATATGTTGGATGTGCTCAATGAAGATGTTTGCATTATCGGTTTCAAACTGGGCATGAGCCGAATCTGTCTGATTGGCTTCAAATGTCATGGTCACATCAATGGGACATAGTCGTTGGAATCCCAAGCCAACCTGAAAAGGGTTGTGGCCTGTCAAGTTGTGGAGAGCCCAGTTACAGCTGTCCTAGAAATTGCAGCTTCTCTCATCCCATGTGCGTGGATGCTTTGAGTTGTACATGTGTAGAATGTGCATGATCATCCTGTTGACGACCTCTTTCTGGCCATCAGTTTGGGGATGGAAAGTTTGGACTTAGTGAGCTTGGTTTATAGCATTGACCAAAGACTAGACAAAAATGTACTGAGGAACCTACTGTCCCAATCTGAGATGATAGACTGTGGGATCCCAAAGTGTACCCACACTCATTGAAAGAAGAGTTTAGTAGTGGGTTCCACTATGATATTCCTCTTGTAGGCCGCCATAATGGCCATCTTCGAGAATCTATTGACGACCAGAAAAACACAGTCATTGCCATGCTTAGTAGAAGGAAGGCCTGACATGTAATCTATGGAGATGGATACACAGCGTCCACTAGGGGTAGGCAGCTGAGTATAGAGGCCTTAATTCTTGGTGGTCAGTTTGGCAATGGCGCAGTTAGTGCAGGATCTGATGTACTTCCCAACATCCTGTCAAAGATTTAGCTAATAGAAATACTTCTGCAGTATTGCCAACATTTTCCAAACCCCGAAATGCCCAACGCCCTGACTATTTTGTGCTTCCCAAATCATCTTGGCATGCTCTCTTGAAGGAACACAAAGTTGTCCCAGGTGGCATAATAAAGCATCCTAGAGGTGAAAATGTAGAACTCGTTGTCACTCCAAGAGCGTCTAGTATGTGTGGATGAATTCTGGGTCACTTTTGTAAAGCAATGGAAAATCAGAAGTCTCATGCCCACAAGAGTTGAGCACAATGGTTAATGCCATGATCGGTCCTCGGCTAAGGCAATATGAAACATTATTTGTTCTTCCTTTATTATACTTGATATTCAAATGGAGTTGTTGTAGGTATGTGGACAACTTCTGATGTCGATCTTTCTACAACTTCCCTTGCATCTGTATGAACTACAGGGGCCTGTGGTCTGTGTGGATGAACTTTTCCTTCCCCAAAATGTAATGCTTCCATTGTCGGCATGCTTGCACAATGGAATATATCTCTTTGTCATAAGTGGGATACTTCCGGACTATGTCTGAAAGTGTCTCACTATGATATGCCACTAGATGCCTTTATTGAGTAAGGACTACCCCAATAGCATAGTCAAAAGCATTTGTCTTGATCTCAAATGGTTGTTGCAAGTCTGGTAATGTGAGCACTCATGCACAAAAGAGACAATGTTTCAACTGTGTGAATACGTTTTGTTGAGATTCAGACCAAAATAATTTTTCTTTCGCTCCTCCCTTGGTGACTTGACTCAAGGACCAAATTATATGAGAGAATCCCAACACGAACCTGCAGTAGAAACTAGTAAGACCCAGAAAGCTATAAAGCTCTATGAGAGTTGTTGGAGCTAGCTAATCCTAAATGACTTGGATCTTGGTTGGATCCACATGCAGTCCTCGTTCATCAAGAATGTATCCCAGATACGGAACCTAGGTCATGCCAAAAGTGCATTTCTCCATATTGGAATATAGCTTGTGTTGTCGTAGTGTTTGGAGAACCTGTTGGATGTGGTGGAGGTGCTCTTCCCAACCTTGGCTGAAGATCAAGATTTCATCCAAATATTCCACTACAAATGAGCTAGTCAATGGCCACAAGATGTCATCCATCAGCCTCATGAAGGTTGTAGGATAATTTGCCAACACGAAAGGCATAACCCACTGTTAACACCCAGGTTGTTCCCTATGACTCCCAAGGGAATACGGCCGGGGTAACCACTAACCAAGCTTTGGAGTATAGGTCCCAGCCTACCTATAATCAGAGAGGGCTCTCTCTTTAAGTTTTAGCTCTGCTTTGTGAAGAATTTAGGCTAGTTATAAGTTTCACTTTTTTGTTTGAGACTTTGGTTATGAACTGTTGTTGTGAGAAGGGCATGAGATGTGTGAAAGATGCTAGTCCATTGGGCATATGGAGTGAGAAATCTGAGACAGTCCTGGTGCCTGTGATGGAGAAAGTTTTACTGCAAGGCTAGATGGCTATTCTTAATATAAATTCTGATTAGTGAATGAAACAGTGGGAAATGGAATTACGGACAGTGTGATAACAATTTGAACAACAATTTCTACTTAGTAGCATACATGAATTACTAAATAGTAACTGTGAAATATTCAGGGTTTATTGGAGCAGTTAAGAATTCCAATTAAACAGCTGAAGTCATAGAAAACATTTATAGTAAAGACAGATTGAGATCAGGGTGGCTCCATGGACAAATCCTGAGCTATTCTTTTTCTTTCTTCCTAGATTTAGAACAACATATGAGAGATGTGAGTTAAACAAATAATAAAACATTAACAGAGATATAGAACACTTATTATACTAAGCCGTAGCACAAGAATCCTGTAGCATTCAATGGTTCCAAGACAGCATGCATCAGTAAGACCCAATTCCTGTAAACTCCAAGCTTTGTTTTTATTATTCTTCCAGAAATTACAGCCGAGTTCTCCTTTTTAACAAGAAACAACAACCCCTGCAAGATTATGCGAGGGGGAATATATACAATCGGTTTTTACAAAATATCTGAACCGCTAAGTTACTTGATAAATTAAATACGCTCACCAACTTTACAAAATAGCAGATAAGGAAGTTATTGCTACCCTAAATATAAAATAAATAGTCTTTAATTCTGTCAGAAATCTTCTTGACCTTTGGAGGCCACTGAGTTGGTTGAGCGTTCTGCATTAATGATGAATGATGTGTCTTTATGCTTTGTCACACTGTAGCTTTCTCGGTCCTGTTACTTGTAGTTGTCAGTGTTGCTTTTAGTGGCCGAATCTTCCTGCTGAGTTGGCTCATTCCACTCTTCTCCAGTCGTAGTGTATGCATCACATTTTCTGAACATGATGACTTATGTTTCTTGATGAAAAAACTTTGATGAAAGCCTCCTATTTACAGCAACAACTATATCATTCTAGTCCACCACTCCTGTGTAGGCAATTGATGTCTCAAAATTGCATCTAAGGTTTCATCTGCCTCTATGTATTTGTAGAAGTTTGGAGGCACTTCAAACAAATTTCTGATCTCATTCATAATAAAAAATAAGTTCTCTACTCTGTCATAGAGACTTTGCCCAGATGCTGGCCCTGTTACCTCTGAAGTACTTGATCCTTGAGTGATCTGATTATTGGCAAATGTGTTCACCCTTTTTTCATAATTCTCATGTGATAGTAGTCTCCCTGCGCTGTTCAGCAAGCCAGGAAGACCTCTACCCTGTAATGCTGCAAACTTATCCATGAATCTGTTGACTTCTATTTGCATGTCCTGGCTTCTTCTATCCAATGTTTGTACCAGGCTTTTCAATGTGAGGACTATCTTTATCAGATGGATGGTTTCAGTTCTGTTGGAGATTCCTATTGCTGCCAGCTGAGGACCTGTGCGGTTATTAAGAACGTTGATCATTCTGTTGGCTATCTCAGGCATACTGCCTAGAGATACCCTTTCTCTATGGACTTCCTTCTATGCTTTGCCTATGAGCTCCATTTGCTCATGGATAGTCTCAATATACTGCCAATGATCTGTTATTGATTGGCCAATGTGGGTCCACAAAACTGTCTTGACCTCAGCCACCACTTTGTCAAGGGTGAGCTCTTTCTCCAACTCCTTTATCTTCTCTTTGAGAGCTTTTATTTCTCTCCCTTTTTCAGCTACATTCTGCTTGGATTTGTCATATTTTTCATTTAGCTTAGCTAAATTCTCCTTGGCTTCATTTAGCTCTGTCATCTGGGCTTCTAGGATCTTGATTTCACTTCATCAACTTCTGCATATCAAGGCTCGGAGCCTGCTCTGAGGTTGGTGCTGGTGCTGATGTTGATGGAGCTGTCTGCCTTGTGGGAGGAGCAATAGTCTGTGGGGGCTCCTCAAGATTTATGATCTCTGGAGGGGGCTGAGAAGTTTGACCTCCTTCTTTCTGTTGTAAGGTTGCCTGCAGTGCAGCCTCTGTCTCTTCCAGCTTCCCTTGTGTTTGCACTAGCTGCTTATGCAGTCCTACTAGCAATGTTGCTACATCCTGGTCCTGTCTTTGCTGGGCAACCTCTTCTGTTTGAGGGTGAAGGGTTGCTGGGATTTTAATCATCTTTCTTAGAGCTGCAAGGTCTGCATCTCTTATTTTCAGCAGCGTTTGTATAGCCTTTGGGTCCTTTGGGTCATGCCCAAGCTCTATGATTATATCCTCCAAAGACCTGATCCTGTTGTCTTTGGCTTGAGAGGATGCCTTCTCCAACTCAAGTTGGGTAGCTGTATTGTTCAGGCTGTTTTCCAACCTATTTGCCAATAAGGTTTTATCTGCCAGTGTTGAATATACCATCTCACCTGTTTGCTTGTGAAGTTCTATTTGGTCCATAGGGTGGATGTCCTTGGCAAGAACCTCAAGGCTGGTTCTTATATAGTCTACAGCTGACTGTGGCTGCAACATGGTTGGCATGAAATGACTCATGGTCATTTTCCCTTCTGTTATGTCGTAGGCTGACATAAGCCTCTGCTGATTGGTAGGGGCCATCTTAAGAAACTGGTTGTAGATCTGGAGCTTGAGTAGCTCATTTATCCTTTTAATGTCAATGAATTGTTGCTTGATGCCTGTCTCAACTCTCCTTTGCTGACTTGAGGAGATGACCTCTCCTCCAAGGGTTCTTTCTTATTCCTGCTGAAAGGAACTGGCAGATGCCTCCATGCTCGGTGGGCCCATGCCCAATGATTGCCCAATAGGCATTTCTTCCTCGGAGAGGGGATTCATTCTCTACCTTTTCTCCCCTTGATTTGTGGATGTGGTGAGGGGAGTCTCCTACTCTCTATCCCTCTTCTTTCCCTTTTCTTCTTTCTGTGGAGTTTGTAGCACTGAGGCCTCCACTGTCTTTTCTTGCCTAGGAGGCACATTCTCTTGAGCTTGTTGCTCAGTGGATATTGGGGCTTCAGCTATTTGTTCTTGTTGTATTGGCTGCCCCTCTTTTTGCCCTTTTTCTTGCTATTCTACTTGCTTTTCTGCTTGTTGTTCTGCTATAGGAGGTGGCTATTCCTGCTCCATCTGCTTCCCTTTATCCTTGCTTGACTCCTACTTAACAGTTCCGGCTGCTTGTTGCTGGGCTGTAGAGGATGAGGCAACTGCTCTAAGTTGCCATTGATAGGAAGAGGAAACCTGCCCACAAGTTTCCAAGTCAACCTCTTTCTCAATATTCTTTGCTTCTCTTTGTAGCATTTGCTCTCTAGTTGTTGGCTCTTCTAGAGTGCCCTCTTTCCAGCTTAATGAATTGGCATATTTCTCAATATGAGGCAGTCTCACGTGAGCATAGCCACCCAATTTGTGTTTTACCCTCCTAAGGGAAATGAAATGATTAGGGTCATAAGGTACCCATTGGAAACTGGTTTACAATTTGAGGGTCTCTAGGATCAAATCTACTTCCTTCCATGCTTCCTCCCTTTTGCTGTATAGAAATGGGCCTAGCTGGTTCCTTACTTTTAGTTGCACCTTCTTGTTTTTACTGTGGAAATGGAAAAAGTCTGCATTTCCAAACTGCCTAAAATACTCTAAGGCAAAAAGTCTCATAGGGACATATCTTGGCAGCCTATAAGGGTTCAACTCACAGCCATATATTCTGATTAGTGTATGGTGTTGGTAAAAGTACCAATCACCAATGTTGTAGGCCTTTGAGAGTTGAAGAATCCTTTGCATCTCATCTGTCAATCTGGGAGGAGGGACACCAATTAACAAGGTCATAGCTGGATGATCCGGATTTAAACAGGAACGCAACAAATTACAGAGATAACCATATACACAAATATGCAGCGGAAATAATACTTCATTTCATTAATGGAAAATACTGAAATATGCTTACAATCAGAAATGGAAATAAACTAGCTAGGGCGATGGTAGCTATCTCTGAGAAGAGATGCGTGGGCTACATGCCTCTGAACTGTAAAGGCTACATTGTGGCGGACAATCTGTCCTTTTACAAAATGTGACTTGTTACTTATAGTATTTTTTAGTTACAATACCATGGGTCAATTCCATGGGCGAATGAATACCATGGGTGGTTGTCACAATACCATGGGCCAATTCCATGGGTGAATGAATACCATGGGTGGATGTCACAATACCACGGGCGGATGCCATTTACAATACCATGGGTCAATACCATAGATAACCAATACAAGGGGCCATTTTCCATTCGGATCATATAAACTTGAAGATAAATATTACAAACCTTTAAATAAACATGTGTGGTGTAGAAAATCCTGTAGATTCACAAACTAATGCAATTTTCTAAAGCAAGAGACAAGAATCTACTTCTACTCTTTACAACAGAATCCCATACACATTGAGCAAACAATAATCAATAGAGGAAGAGAATCAAAGGCACATAACACAATAAATATCCAGGGAAAACCACAACTCAAAACCTCACTATATGTTTTGTATTAATCTGAAAAATCAAGATGAAATTACAATGCTTGTTGTCTCCAGAACAATCCCAGTACTCAACAAATTGAATCTCCTACTCGTCAGTAAGCTCAAGGCCAAAGCTTAGCTAAATCACAAGCTTTCCAAGTCTCTATTCCAATATATAATTCTTATGAAGGATAACTTGTATTTAAAGGGAAATAAATCCTCTAAAAATAGTGCAATCCCTCAAGGATAAGTTCCTAAATGCATGCACTATCAGTGTAACTAAAAAAAATCTAAAACAAATAGCACATTGTCCATGCACTCTAGTCTCAACTGGGTCTTTCTCATAATTGACATGCATGAGTTTCTAATGATTAAATATTTAGTTAATTAGAGTAGCACTGGTGGAGTTCATTAGTGTCACCACTCATTGTTAACTCACTATTAGTTCTCTCAATCAATTTGAGAACTAATTTAAGTGAACTGACTCATGAAACTGAGTCTTCTATTTTACAACTCACAACTAACTCACATTGGACTCCTACAAAGTAGGGAGAACATATACATGACCTACAAAAAACTTCCAACTCCAATTTCCTAAGTTAAGTAAGTTTAGTAAACTTAATTTAACTATTTTAAGTTGCTAAGAGAATAGAATTTAAATTTAATTTCCAGTTTAATTCAAGGAAAAATTAAACTGGAATTTCTTGTTGCCATTTCTGAACATTCCATCTCAAAAAGAAAGGGATTATCAACTACCCTGATCCTGTCTCTGTGAAACTCAAGTTTACATCTTGACAATGCCTTTGTTAAGATGTCTACATCTTGCTCCTTCGTGGGAATGTAATCTAGCAATATGCTCCGCCTCAATACACAATATCTGAGATGATGATACCATATATAAATATGCTTGGACCAATCATGAAAGACTGGATTTTTAAAGAGTTTGATACAATTCTAATTATCACAATAAACCATTGTCAGATCCATCTGCTAACCAAACAAACCAACCAGGATCTTCTTCATCCAGATAGCCTCACATGCTTCCTGACTTGTAGCCATGTACTCTACCTATTGATGAGCCCCAAAATTGGTAACTTGTTGGGCTCATTTGGCCTACTTATCCTTGTTCAGTCCTTGTTCAAATCCATCATTTTCTATAGTTTATGCATTATTTTTAGTATGTTTATGTCATTGGTACAAATAAGGGAAGTCACTTTTCCTAGGTGGTTAACAAGTGTTTATTTCAGGTTTTTTAACATATATTGGAGCAAAGTCAAAGCAATCATGAGCTATAAGGCAGCCAAGCCTGAGGTGAGGACTCGAAGGGGGGGTTGCCTATGGCATTAAATAACCCTTCCTCAGGATCTTCACCCCCAACTCCGAGCTCCAAAGACCACCAAACCGAATCTAGAAGGCAGCCAAGAAGCATTTAGAAAGGGACTATTTAACTCACAGTTTGACAGCTGAGTTCCAAAAATTGAGGAAGCCAGCTAGGTCCCTTGTGATGTATAAATGTTGAGGCCTCAGCCTTCGTAAAGATACTTTTGAAACTATTGTGTACTTTGCACCTCAGTGCTGCCAGTTCTATTTTGTTCTTTTGTAGCCATTTTTGG
The DNA here is from genome assembly GCA_000404065.3 of Pinus taeda. Taxonomy (NCBI): domain Eukaryota; kingdom Viridiplantae; phylum Streptophyta; class Pinopsida; order Pinales; family Pinaceae; genus Pinus; species Pinus taeda. Next base: position 70,416 of record APFE030068188.1, read on the forward strand.
CATGACTTTTATGATTATTTTTGGATAATGAGAAGCAGTTTGGTTTCCTATCAAATCTGAGTTTTTTGTAGGAGCCAAAGCTCTCAGGGTTGGGCCCAACCTGAGAGCCTAGGGCCTCCTTTCTTTATTGTTACTTTTCCTTTATGTATCACTATTTTCCTTTATGCATTTGAACATATTTTTGTTATGTAGATTTCGTTAGGTTGCTGGAATAGATCACTGTTTATGAATGACATTGTTTTAGGTGCTTTGGTAGGATAATAACAGCGAAACCTCCAAGAAAAGGGACAACCACACTCCTGGTTTCACCTCATCCTTATTGGATCTAGGGCTGGAATTGAGGAAACAGTGTTGCCTCACAAAAACACTAGTTTTCTTGACTATACAATCTTTAGTGTGCTTGTTTTATTTGTAGAGATTAGTCATGGGTTTGGACATCTGAAATGTTTCTTTGCATAGATGGTGTACAAGGTTTTCTTCCCAAATAAAGTTGCTGCTCATTTATGTTGTTGATGGTTAGACTAAACTAGTTCATGATTTGATCATTTGCAAGCCTTTGTTGATTTGATCACGGTACACCGTGCAGTGCATCTTCTTCATTCGTTCATCCACCCAAAGTATCACCTGAGCCACCTGTTTTGTCTCTTAGCTAAGTTTCTCATTCCACATCTATCCTTTCTGTCCACGAAACCTTGCCTCCTTACTCATCGTTGCCTTAGCCCTCTTCAAGCCAAGTCAGCCTTCTACACCTCTTCACCAATCCACCCACCAGTCCTTAGGCCATTTTTAGACCCCTATCCTACCTCCAGATCCATCCATGCACCTTCCCTCACTCACTCATCCATCCCCTAAAAACCGATTTCCAAACATCCTGTAGAAATTCTGAAACATCCTGTAGAACCCTTGCAGACTTCCTGTAGAAGCTCACAAGTGAGGTTTCCCGATAAACAAACTTTTTGAAACTCTTTGGAGGAGTGTTAGGGACTCCTTAGACCCTCTCTGAACCTTTCCAACCATTTCCAAGCATTCCTCTTCCTTGATCCACCCCTGCACAGTAAAGCACAGTTCAAGCATATGCATGAGAAAATTGAAAACTTAATAAAAAATACAAAAAGATGCTTTCTTAGGACAAAGGTAGCTTAAACACATGTCTTTTACCTTAATAGAAGTAATGGAATCTCTTTCAGTAGTTTTCACTCTCATTTTTGCATCAGTAGGACTAGCTGGTAGAATTAGGGTTTGCTAGGGTTTACGATTTCCTACAGTTTTCCAGTCACTTTTCGCGAGTAGATTAGCTTCCTTTGAGTTAGCTTTCATCCATCAATTAAAAGCTTCTTCTAAGATCCCATAGAAGTTGGCTAAAGCCCCTAGCGGACTTGCGCCAGCTGATCAAGTGACAACTGCAGCAAGAGCTAGTACTTGTGCATACAACACTGTCGCTTCCAAGTTTGTTACGAACAACCGGGTTGATAAAAGTAAAGAAGGGAGTCCCAGGAGTTGCAGCATTATTGCTGCAATACTGGAGCCCACCATATTTTTGGCGCCGTTGCCGGGGAAGCGTCAGAGTATTGGTGATTGTCGCTTTTTTTTCTATTTTTCACTACAAACTTCTGCTAAGTAGTTTATTTCATTTCCATTCTACAATTTATTTTCCACAAAAGTAAAGTAGACCTTTCCTGCTTTCATAGATTAGCATTTCAATTCTGCAAGCGTAAATTTGCATTTCAATTCCGCATTTCAATTCTGCAAAATAGATTAATCCTTTCCTGCTTTCATTTCAATTCCACATTTTCATTTCAGTAAGATAGTTAGTTGCAGTTCAATCTATTCTCGTTTTGCAGGTGCAAGAAAAATTACAAAAAAGGCAAGAAAAAGTCTTTGCATTTCATGCCTTGTAGGAACAGAGATAAAACCAAAAAATTCTTACCCAACACCCCCACCACATGACTGAGTCAACCTTCTCTTTTCTCTGGTGACAGTGAGCCAGAAGAACCTATATGTGAACCTCCTGAGATATACGAAGATCCTATAGCAGAAGAAGAGTTAGGAAACATTCCATCTGAAGCCATGGCTGAAAACCGAAACGGTAGAAGAGAAGACGAGAGAATAGAGGGTGCCTTTCCCATCTGAGAGATCAATGGAGACATGAAAATTAAAAACAAAAGTCCCTCTGCGCTACCTCATTTCCATGGTCTGACTACTAAGGACCCTGATATCTTCCTGTTTGAGTTTGTTGTCCTTTGTCGAACTTATGACTACGCTGAGGATGAGAAAAAGCTGAAACTCTCTCCCTCTACCCTCAAGGATGGATCATTACGCTGGTTGATGGGGTTACCTAGAAACAATATCACCACTTGGGCTCAAATGCAACAAGCTTTCAACGCCAAGTACATAGACTACTGTAGATCCAAGGAAACTAAGGGATAAATCTTTCGAATGACCATGGGCAGTGATGAATCTTTGGAAGACTATGAGGAAAGGTTCCAACTTAGTTATAAATGGGCCAGGTGCACACTTCACCCAGAATCTCTAAAGTTGGTTCTGCTCCGAGGAGTCCCCTGAAGACCTTCTGGACACCCTTAACCTGCTGGCTGGAGGAGACATCTACCAACTACCTTATGAGGACATAAAGACCATGTTTAGAAACCATTCTAGGGTGGCCCGGAAGAGAGGTAGGGGGAATCATCTCTTAGCTAGTACCTCTTTCCCCAAGCATGAGTTTGCTAACCAGATGGAAGACCTTAAGAGCGAAATGAGACAAACCATTGCTATGCAACTTGATACCTTCTGAATCCAGCAAAAGAAAGAAGAAGTTGAGAGGGCTTTGGCCATTTTTTGTCCTAGATGCACAAAGAATCACCCCAAGAATGAGTGCCCATTACACTCAGTAGAGGTATGTTTCGTGTGTGAGGAAGACCATCCCACCAACCAGTTCCCTACCTTGCCTGGATTTAAAGCCATGTACCTAGGGACTGAGGTGGCTATTGAACCTCTCTACTTCCTCAACCAAAGGATGCCTCATGGACCCAGACCTTATCAGCAGGGAATGCAAGGGTCATCCCAAGCTTATTATCACCCCAACCAACCTGCTCATATGCCTTCTTGGGGTCCCCCTACTCATCCTTCCTGGTCCGCACCTCCTCCGTGGTCTTATCCATCTCCATACCAAACTCAACCTCCTTCTCACTCATTTCACTCTCATGCCCAGCCGCAACCTCAGTGGAATGCACCTCAACAGGGGTGGAGGCACCAATACAACAATCCTGCCGCCATTTTGCCTCCACCACCAACTCAACCTCAACCATTACTTCCTGCTCCTCCAAGACAACCCCAGATGCCTGCTCAACCGAACCTGAACCCCAACAACAGACAGGCCCAGAAGGTATATACTGGGGAGACAACATGCCCTACCTATGCTACGGAGATCTAGGAGATCAACCTGCGATCCAGGAAGGTCCTTCCAGAACGCCAACCTACTCCCTTAGAAGAGGAGGAAGAGAGACAGGAAAGTGAACCCCAAGCCATTCCACCCTTTCCTGAGCGACTCACAGTGACCACACAACCCAACCCAGAGGAGGATGAGCTTCTGGGAGAACTCAAGCAGTTGTGTGTGAAAATTCCACTTCTCCAGGCCATAAAAGATGTACTGATATACACCAAATTGATTAAGGAGAAGTATTTTAGGCACCCAGGCAAGCGAAAGAAAGATGCCTCGACCATCAATGTCATAGGACAATTGTTCGATCTCATGTTGGGGCAAGTAATCTGTCCGAAGTATTTGGACCCTGGGAGCCCTGTAGTTGATGTCCACATCAATGGCACCATTATACCCCACACTCTGATTGATTTAGGGGTTTCCATCAATGTGATGACTAGGGACACCATGCTTAAGCTCAATCTTCAGAGTTCCCTAAGGAAGACCTCGACAGTGCTGTAATTGGCAAACCGCTCCACTGTGACTCCCGAAGGGATTGTGGACGACGTCTTGGTTTCTGTTGACTCCTAGGAATACCCTGCGGACTTTTTGGTCCTCCAGCCTAAGGAAAAACTCATAGGTTATCCCCTCACTTTGTGAAGGCCTTGGCTGGCCACTACAGATGCTTACATCAGCTGCCGAGCCGGAAGCATGACCATCAAAAATGGGCCTATGTCCAAACAGCTAGTCCTATACCCTCCTGCCCAACCTCTACTAGAACATGACTTACCCCTCTGGTTGGAAGAAGGAGAAGAGGATGAGGTCTACTCTGCACCATTATGCACAGTAGAGGCCACCAGGGGAGGTCCTCCAACCAAGGATGATTTGATTGAGAAATTAATCCAAAATCCTCTCCCTGGTGCATTATCCTTGGAAGAGTTGGTGGAGGATACCCAGGCCAATGCTTTAGTGGACCTATGTGCCACTGATCTGACCACCCCCAGAGTTAAGAATTTGGAGTTTGACCCCAAGAGGACTTTAAAAATAAGCTCCTCTCTCTCTCCCTCTCAGGAAAAGGAGTTGTGTAGCCATTTGGAGGCCTTTGCCTGGAGCTACAAGGAAATGAAGGGAATCCATCCCTCGGTCTGTACCCATCATATCTACATCGAGGAGGACTGTAAACCAGTAAGGAAACCTCAGAGGAGAATGAATCCAGCCCTCAAGGACATTTTTAAAGAAGAAGTGCAAAAATTGTTGGATGTAGGATTCATCTACCCCATCTCAGATAGTGAATGGGTTTCCCCTCTGGTGTTAGTTCCCAAGAAAAATGGGAAATGGAGAATTTGTGTAGAGTACAGAGAACTGAACAAAGCCAGCAAGAAATACCACTTCCCTTTACCTTTCATAGATCAAGTGTTGGATGGTCTGGTAGGGAAGAGGTTTTTCTCCTTCCTAGATGGGTTTAGCGGGTATAATCAGATCCAAATCAGCCCGGAGGACCAAGATAAGACCACTTTCACTTGTCCATGGGGTACCTTTTCCTACCGCGTTCTTCCCTTTGGGCTATGTAATGCCCCTGCCACTTTCCAGAGAGCTATATTAAGCATATTTTCTGAGTTGGTCCATGATTCAATAGAAATCTATATGGATGACTTTACTCCTTACGGGTCTAGCTTCCAAGAAGCCTTATCCAACCTGGGAAAAGGTTTGAGAAAGTGCATTGAGATGAACCTGTCCCTTAGTCCTGAAAAATGTGAGTTCTTGATGACTGAAAGGACCATGTTAGGTCATACCATTTCTCGCCAGGGGTTATAAGTGGATGCCAGTGAAATTCCTATCATCAAAAAGGTCCCACCTCCTGAGAAGGTGAGAGATGTTCGAAGTTTCCTAGGCTTAGCGGGATATTGAAAAAGATTAATTAAAGAGTTTAGTAAGCTAGCCTCGCCATTGTTTTGCCTCTTAGGAAAAGATGTTGAGTTTAAATGGTCGGATGACTGCTAGAGGGCTCTGAATGAATTGAAGGATAAGTTGGTGTCTGCTCCAATTCTGAGAGGCCCAAACAGGGCCCTACCTTTCCACATCCACACTGATGCATCGAATAAAGCCATAGGGTCAGCCTTAGGACAAGTTAAAGAAAAAATTCCATATGCTATATACGTTGTCAACAAAAACTTATCCAAGGCAGAAATGAATTATACGGTAACTGAGAAAGAGTTCATGGCCGTGGTCCATTCCCTGAACAAGTTCTGACACTACATCACTGGCTATCAAACATTTGTACATACTGACCATGCTGCAATTAGATATTTAATGAATAAGCCTGATGCGAATGCTCGTATTATTAGATGGTTACTTTTGTTGCATCAGTTTGATTTGACCATCATTGAAAAAACAGGTAAAGAATATGTTGTTGCTGACTTCTTGTCTAGATTGGATTTTCCTGCAGGTGAAGAAGGAACAATGGATGACCAGATGCCAGATGAGCATCTGTTTGCTATCTCAATACTCTCCCCATGGTTTGTTGATATAGCAAACTATCTGGTCTCATCACAGTTCCCTCTGCATCTATCCTCAATGGAGAAGAGCAGAATCGTGAGGAAAAGTGCCTCATTCACTTAGATCGAGGGCAACCTGTTCAAACTTGGCCCTGATCAGATCTTAAGGCATTGTGTAAGGGAAGAGGAAGTCTTTGACATCCTCCTAACCTATCACGATAGGCCTTGTGGAGGAAATTTTGTAGCCAAGAGGACTACCTTCAAAATTCTACAGGCAGGCTACTATTGGCCCACTCTTCATCAAGATGTCAGAAGATATATCAGCCAATGTGACCGATGCCAAAGGCTGGGGAAACTGACTCCAACAGAAAAAATGTCTCTCCAACCTCAGGTGACTCTTGAGCCATTTGAGAAGTGGGGTATGGATTTTGTGGGTCCTATCAACCCTCCTTCAAGGCAAAAGTCTTACATCATTGTGTGCACAGACTATCTAAAAAAGTGGGCAAAAACCAAGGCAATCAAAGAAACAAAAAAAGAAAAGGTGGCTGAGTTTTTAAGAGAAAACGTTTTCTACAAATTTGGCTACCCGAGAGAGTTAGTCACTGATCAAGGAAGCTAGTTCACCTCCAATTTGATTGAAGACTTGCTTGCTCATCACAAGATCAAGAATAGGACTTCCACCCATATCATCCTCAAGCGAATGGGCAAGTGGAAGTCACCAATAGAGAATTAGAGGGGATCTTGACTAAGGTAGTGAGCAGCAGCAGAAAGGATTGGGCAGATCACCTGGTTGAGGCCACTTGGGCCTACAACACCACTTGGAAGACCACAACCAGTTTCACACCCTATGAGCTGGTCTATGGGAAGAGAGCTTTGTTGTCAATTGAGTTTGAATACAATGCATTGAGGATGGCAGCTCAGCTGGACCTAGATCTCAGCCATGCTCAACAAGAAAGGTTAATGCATATGAATGGGTTAGATGAACTTTGAATGCAGGCCCTCCTCCACTCATAAGTGATTCAACTTCAGAGGAAGGTATGACATGATCAGCACCTCAATGACAAACAATTCCAGATTTGGCGCTGCTGTATGATACCAGACATAAGGATTTCAAGGGGAAGCTGAGGACAAGATGGCTAGGACCATATGCAGTGGAAAAGTTTAATGAAAATGGTTCTTCCCTTCTTCGGACTATTGACGAAGAAGCCATCCCCATGCTCGTCAACGGGCATCGACTAAAGATCTACAAGAAACCTCTTTCGAGGCAAGAGTTCGTCAAAACTGTGGAAAAATCAGTGCTGGTCATAGAGAAGGGTTATGCCTCGCACACCCTGAGCATCATTATATATATAAAAGGAAAAAATAAAAAAGAATGCAATAGAAAAAGATCCTTGGGTGAAAACCTTTTTGAGGCGCCCAAGGCAGATGGTAGGAGTGAAAACCTCATTGAGGAGCTCCTGCTGTCTCTCTGAAAAAAGAATTGGAATAAAAAGATCCTTAGGTGAAAACCTTTTTGACGCACCCAAGGCAGATGGTAGGGCTGAAAACCTCATTGAGGCACCCCTGCTGTCTCTTAAAAAAAAAAAAAAAAAA
>APFE030068188.1:77957-95190 GCA_000404065.3 Pinus taeda
GCACCCCTGCTGTCTCTTAAAAAAAAAAAAAAAAAAAGGAAAAAAGAAGACAAGCTGATCTCTCAAAAGTGTTGTAGGTTGCAGGAACACAACGCACAAAGGAGGCCTCTCAACTCAAGGAAAAGGGTCCATATCAAGCTACCAGGTAGCCTCACATACACTCCCTCCACGAACACTCATTTTTCAAAGGTTTGGACACAATCCAGTCATGGTTCAGCCTTCTACAGGAAGCTACAGGACTTTCTACAGGAAGTTTTGTATTTCTATAGGAAACATCCTGTAGAGCTTTTGGACGGGCCATAATCAATTACAGAGAAGGATTTGGAGCTTGAAGCCCATTAAGGAGGCATGAAACTACTCTTTTCTTCCATCCTTCACTCGTTTCACCTCCTTTCACCACCATTACCCTCATCTAGTCGAATATACCTGCACATGCATACCAGAACCCTGTTTTTTCAGATAAGAAAATTTGTTTTTTCAAAATAAAAAATAAGGCCTTCTGAGGCTCGTACACTTCACCTGTCGAGGCAAACTCAAGCTCCTTCACCTATGAACGTGACTCCATTTATTTCAACATGCACCCCAGAAGGAGAAACGACTACAGGATGTCGTACAGGAATCCTGTAGCAGCTGATCCAGCTGGAACACCTACCATGAAGACACTAGCAACTCACATAACCGGTTCATGCAACATTCGCCACCAGGAAAACGGGTCTCAAAGTATAGTAGCCAACAACAGCCAATGAAGAGGAGCTCCAACACGTGTGCACAATGTAGTAGCATGCAAATCCAACATCCCTCGTCTCGAAACCTGAAAAAACCCACGTCCACAGCCGCACAGGTAAGTGCCTAACTTTATTTCGTCAAATTACGTAAGCTATACTCTGAATATGCATGACTGTGAGAATGGACGGATTGAACAAGGTTTGTTTTCATTCAACTGGCCACCACAGCTAGTCAGGCAGTCTCGTAGGATCCGAATGGGATTGGTTATGTCGAAAAGTCAATAATTGACACGTGGGAAGTGCCTAGTCGAGGAGAAGCGGCGGTATGACAGGAATGCCGACGGTAAATGTAGAGGGAAGAATTCGGCGGTCAGGGGCATGTTGGGGAATGATAGCAATGACGTCGGCCAATGGATCAGTAGGAACAACTCACCCCCATGCCATGAATTCCACAACATTTCGAAATCGGCTGGTTGAATACCTATGATACACTACAGTCATTTATGCTCACAACCATTTTGCAGCCGAGTATGCATCCTCCTCTGCAAGTTATTAGCCCAAGTTCTCGGTCTGTTCAAACGTCCAGCTACTGCTCATACTAGTCCTATGCCACCGTAATCTCCTCCAGAAGCTGAGAACGATTTCTACAGGAAGCTGCGCTACAGGAAACTCAGCATACGAAGCAGCGCAGACTGTTCACGTCGAGGGTGGCAATTTTCAGTGAGGTAGGCAGAACTTAACTTTCCCATGCAAATAATTCCAAAGGTGGTGAATTTGATGTATTGAGGGGGGTAGGGAAATGTGAATGCAAGTCGGTCTGTGAAATCAAAAGATTTATATTATCACTTCCCGGAATTGTCTTCGTGGTTTGCATGCGAGATTTCCTCCACGATTGAATGAAAAATCCCTCCTGTAGAAATTGAGACACTGTCAAAACACCGGTAAAAATCGTAAATTTTATATGACTGTGGGTATAATGGAGACATAGCTCTGTGCTCCGTGTGAAAAAATCCCAAAGTCCTCCTTCTGTATATGAGCAGGCAAGTTCAGCACAGGGTAATTGACATAAAGATATCTTTTTTTCTATGCTCTGAGAAGGAAATACACACAGAACTCCCTGTCTGCTTGAAAGCACGAGCAAACACAGAGTTTTACCATGTCAGGAGGGTTCATTAGAAAAGAACCTTCAGACTCCAAGAAATTACGGGAAACCCCTGAGGTGGTGGACTTGTTTTCCCGTGCACACTGGATGTCATTATGTGACAAGCTTCAAGGTCACGATGACGAAATTGCGGAAGAATTCCTTCGGTCCCTGAAGCTGAAGTCAAAGACATTGGCCGTTGTCAACTTTAGAGGATTGACCCCCAGACTCACCCCACAGCTCATCCACAGAGTAATTGATCTTCCAATGGGGGAACCCTGGGATAAGGGGAGAGGAAGTTGGGTCAGAAAGCTAAAAAAGAGTTCTTCTTGCCAGAGGAATAATTCTCAGAAGACAAGAATGGAGTTCGAAGAACTAGCCTACTACCATTTTGGAGTGAAGTCAGCCTCCAAATTATGAAGTATATTACGTGTGAGGGGTGATTTAGCATCGTATATGGCTATCATTTTCGGTTTCTCACAGAACTCAGGCACCACATGGACCTACCCTTAGAGAAAAAATTGAGCATTCCTTACTTCCTCCTGTAGTCCATGACTGAATGTGCAACCAAACTGAGAGAGGGGACACTAGACCAGCTAGCCCATCATGGGCTTATTAAGTTTCTCGTGGAAGATGCACTCCACACCTTCATTGTCCCTCTCTCCTGGGAAATTTTTCGGAATATGTCAAAGGATGATGACATCCGATTCTTGGCCGAGGAGCTCACTTCCTCCAGCAGCGAGGAGAAGAGGCATACTCAAGCAGAGATGAAGGTTAAAGAACAAGAAATCCCTGGAAAAACACCGAAGAAAGAATAGAAAGGAACACAAGAAAAGGGGCAAGCTACCAAAACAGGGGATGATAAAATTGCACCAACACCTAGGGAGAAAAGACTACAGAGCAGGGCAGAACAGACTGAGAAAGTCCAAGTCATTAAGGGCACCCCTAAGGCAACCTCAGCCAAGTTAAAGGAAAAAGTCCCCTCAGCCAAGCAGGCTGAAATAGCGCCCCCAACTTCTACAAGAAAGCAACAGAATATTTCTACAGGAAAGTTAAAATGGCTTCTACAGGAACCCAGAAAGCAACTGCTACAAGACTTTCTATAGGAAGTCCGAAAGAAGGACAGCAGAAGGAGAAGTGGGCCAAAATTCTAGCAAGGGGGGCAGCAGCTATGCTGGCCACCTTAGGTACCTCTCCCAAGCCAAAAGAGAAACGAAAGAGGGAGACTCCTCTGTATTTTAAAGCGAGAAGGAGTGTAAGGATTAATACTGGTAGACCCCAGCCTCCATCAAAAGAGCCAATCACCATCATGGATACCCCTACCACACCAAAGGATAGATCTCCCTCCAAGGAATCCATTACTTATGAGCAGGGGAGCCCAAAAACATCCTCATGGAGGGAAAGAATGGAGAAATTGAGCTCAGAAGCCTCTCTACAAGATGCTGAGGCTATTCTACAAGAAACTTTGGCTAGGCTGAAAGCAATTGAGTAGATGGAGGAGAAAGCAGCCAAGTCACCACAGGAGGAGGAGAGAGCAGCCGAGTCACCAAAAGGGGAGGAGAAGACTGATTTCATCATGGAACCAAGCCCCCAACCCAATGTGGGCTCTTATTATAACTTTTTGGAGGCTGGCAAAATTATTCCTCAAAAGTTCACAGTGCCACTGTTTCTAGTACTAGAGGAATAGAGGGTACGAACCCACACTTGGATGAGGATGGCTAAATCCAAGGGGGTAGCAGACATAGGGCCTCTAGAGGAAAGGATCAAGGAAACACAAAGGGAGTTGGCAAGATTAAGGCATGCGGAAAGCTCCCAACAAGCCAAGTTAAGCGAAGAGAATGAGCTGCTCAGAAAACAACTCCAGTTGCAGGGACAGAGAAAAGGAGAGGACGCAATAGCCAAGGACCCCTCAGCAGAACCTCAAGAAAAAGAAGGGATGCAAGTTGATCTTGAGGAACTTAACCGGTAGCTATAGGAAAGGGAATTACAGGTAGGTATAGGGATACAATCCTTAAAACAACAGATGCAAGAAAAGGAGGCACAACTGGCCTGCATGGCCAGATGGGCAATGAAAGCTCTGCAATGTAGGCAGCCGGCCAAATCCTATGGCCTGTACCTAAGGGATGAGTGGTTGAAGTTCCAAATCAACACATTGGCACAATGGGGTATCTCCCACATCCAAAACCCCCAGTAATTCATGGATTTATGTAACACCAGTTCATCGGAAGATAAGGCCAAGCTTTCAGAGTTTTACCTCCATAATTTGGCCCTTCCAAACATCACCTTGTGGGACCCCAACACAGCTGTAGGGGACATGAAGCTGATGGAAATGACCTCATGGTTAAACCATGAAGAAAAGAGAGCAGCTGAGGTCAGGAATGTAATGCAGCGGGAGCTACATGAACCACTGTTGATTAGAGCAGAGCCAGGGGACCCCACATCATTGATATCCTCTCACCAACACCTAGCAACCAACTCTCAAGTTGTATTAGAATACATGGATCGCCACGCCCAGGCCATAGCACACTTTGAGGATATGGACCGATTATTAAGGGAAAGTTGTGTTCATGCTTGCACCCGTAGGTGGAACACATTGTCCCACAACCTCAAAATCTGAGAATATCACACTCCAACTCAGATGAGGGAGGCCTTAGCACGAGTGCCTCTCTACAAGAAGTCTATGCAGAACCTCTAGGCCAATTGGATAGGCCTCAAGCTAAGTCCACCCTTGCTTTAGGGATTGTTAGAAGGGGGCACAGAAGAGGAAGAGCATAAGCAATGGGAAGAGGTGGAAAGGTAGGTTAGATTCCATGACAGTGTGGAGGACACTACTTCAGAAGCCTGGGATGTAAGGGTGGTGATTAAAGCAATGAAAGACGCGAAGCTGGACTAGTTTCTCAGAGGATGAGCAACCCTTTTAGCAGGGGGGTGATGATGAGCCCCAAAATTGGTAACTTGTTGGGCTAATTTGGCCTAATTATCCTTGTTCATTCCTTGTTCAAAAAAATCATTTTCCATAGCTTATGCATTATTTTTAGTATGTTTATGTCATTTGTATGAATAAGGGTAGTCACTCTTCCTAGGTGGCTAACACGTGCTTATTTCAGGTTTTTTGACACATGTTGGAGCAAAACCATGTAATCATGGGCTGAAGAACAGCCAAGACTGAGGTGAGGATTTGTATGGGGGTTGTTTATGGCATTAAATAACCCTTCTTCAGGATCTTCACCCCCAACTCCGAGCTCCAAAGACCACCAAAACTGAATCTAGAAGGCATCCAACCAGATTTTAAAAGGGACTGTCTAACTCACAGTTTGGACAGTCGAGTTCCACAGATTGAAGAGGCTAGCTAGGTCCCTTGTGATGTATAAATGTTGAGGCCTCAGCCTTCATAAGGGACTTTTGAAACCATTGCGTATTTTGCACCTCTGTGCTGCTAGCTTTAATTTGTTCTTTTGTAGCCATTTTTGGCATCACTCTTATGATTATTTTTTGATAATGAGAAGTAGTTCAATTTTATATCAAATCTGAGTTTTCCATAGGATCCATAGCTCTTAGGGTTGGGCCTAACCTGAGAGCCTAGGGCCTCCTTTCTGTACTGTTACTTTTCCTTTATGCATCACTGTTTCCCTTTATGCATTTGAACGTATTTCTGTTAGGCAGATTTAGTTATGTTGCTTGGATAGATCATTGGTTATGAATAGCATTTCTTCAGTTGTTTTGGTAGGATAATAACAAAAAAAGCCTCAAAGAAAAGGGACAACCACACTCTTGGTTTCACCTCATCCTTATTGGATCAGGGGCTGGAATTGAAGAAAGAGTGTTGCCCCAACAAAAACACTAATTTTCTTGACCATGCAATCCTTAGTGTACTGTTTCCCTTTACAGAAATTAGTTATGGTTTTATACCTCTGAAATGTTTCTCTGCATAGTTGATGTACTTGGTTTTCTTTCCAATACAGCTATTGTTCATTCATGCTTTTGATAGGTAGACTAGATTAGCTCGGATATTGATCATTTGCAAGACTTTGTTGATTCGGTTGAAGTACACCGTGCAGGGCATCTCCTCCACTCTTTCATGCACCCAAAGCGTCATCTAAGCCACATGTTCCATCTCCTAGCTGAGTTCCTCATCTCCAATCTATCCTTTTTTCCACGTAACCCTACCTTCTTTCTCAATCATTGCCTTAGCTTTCTTCAAGACAAGTCAGCCTTCTACACCTTCTCACCACTCCATCCACCAGTCCCTAGGCCACTTTAGATCCCTATCCTACCTCCAGATCCATTCATGCATCTTCCCTCACTCACCCATCCTCTAAAAACCCATTTTCAAACATCCTATATAAATTTCTGAACATCTTGTAGAAATTCGTGAGCATCCTGTAGAACCTCTGCAGACTTCCTGTAGAAGCTCACAAATGAGGTTTCTTGATAGCCAAACTTTGTGAAACTATTTGGAAGGGTGTTAGGGACTCCTTAGAACCTCTCTGAACCTTCCCAACCTTTTCCAAGCATTTCTCCTCCTTGATCTACCCTTGCACAGTAAAGCACAGTTAAAGCATATGCATGATGAAATTGACAACTTAATCAAAAATACAAAAAGATGTTTTCTTAGAACAAAGGTAGTCTAAACACATGTATTTTACCTTCATAGAAGTAATGGCATCTCTTTCAGTAGTTTTCATTCTCATCTTTGCATCAATAGGACTAGCTGGTAGAATTAGGGTTTGCTAGGGTTTGCGCTTTCCTTTAGTTTTTTAATCTCTTTTCACAGGTAGATTAGCTTCCTTTGAGTTAGCTTTCATCCATCAATTAAAAAGATTCTTCTAAGAGCTCATAGAAGTTAGCTTAAGCCCCTAGTAGACTTGTACCAGCTGACCAAGTGACAGGTGCGGCAAGAGCTAGTACTTGTGCATACAGCACCGTCGCTTCCATGTTTGTTACAAACAACCGGGTTGATAAAAGTAAAGAAGGGAGTCCTAGGAGTTTCAACATTATTGCTGTAATATTGGAGCCCACCAGGTGTGCCCCAATTGCACTATATGAGGAGGACAGGTGGGCTTGGTAGAGTGCAAGATACCTGGTCAAGGAAGGATATCCTCACATGCTCTCTTGCACCCATTTACCTCGTAAAAATAAGATATGGGGAAAAATCTCGAAAAAAATGCCATTACAAAAGTCAATTATTTTTTCTAGTTGCTTGCTCATGAAAAAATTCTTGCTGTGGAGAATCTTTGAAGGAGGGGACATATTGTCCGCTTTAGATGCCCTCTTTATGAATCAGAGGAGGATTATATCTTGCATCTCTTTCTCCAATGTTATGTGACAAAGGAAGTGTGGGTTGTAGCACTTGGTCCTCTATTCAACAGAGATCCAAACCTTCTTCACCTCTTGCCCCAATTATTTTCTAAGCTCCCTTGAGGCCAAGGAAACTTTTAAGGATATATGGTCCACTCTTCCAAAGAACGTGAGTTGGAAAAGATTGTTATCAGGGAAAAAGGCTATATTTACAAAGACCCAAGCACCAATGGGGGTTATAGCCATGATTGTCCTTTCCACCTATATGAAATTTTATAAACTAGTCAAAGATCTTTGCTTGGATCATTTGGAGTCTACTTGGTTGGCCCTATGGGAGTGCTCCGAGGCTTGAGACCTCAAGTTCTAGGGCGTACCTCACACGCTCAGCCCAAATGGATTTTGTTGTTATCTTGATAAGGTCGAGTGGAATAGTTGAGATCCACAAATAAATGGACCCTTCAATTTTATGGGGGGTCAAAAGGTAATCCTAGGGTGGCAGGACGGGGAGGGATTTTCATTAATCCTGAAGGAATCATTAAATTTATATATCTATAGGGTATTGAATGGAAGACAAACAACCATGTATAAGTGTATGGCTTGCTCTATGGCCTTACCCTGGCACAAAGAATGACAATAAAAAATATTTAGGCTCTAGGAGATTTCATAATCATTATTAGACATATAATATGTACTACAACAACCAACGACACTACCCTAAAACAAATCATTAGGAGAGCTCATAATTTTCTACCCTCCTTTAACTAAGTGTCCTTCTACCATCTCTTGAGAGTAAATAACCAAGAAGATCATAGGCAAGCCAAGGAGGCATGTTAGCTTGGGGAAGAAAAATGTGTAGTGAATGAAGTTAAGAACACTACCAATATCCCTTAAAGAAGCCAAAAGAATAGCTACATGGCTTAACTTCCCAAGCACTGACAAGACTTGGAAAAACCTTTGGACTAACCCTGATTAGATGAATATCAAACTATTCAAGTGGCTGGTTCAACAAGGAAAGATTCTCACTTGGGAAAATCTAAGAAAAAGAGGCTTCGTTGGCCCTCTAGATGTCACCTATGTGGACAATAGGAAGAAACCTCAAGTCATATCCTCAATCTATACTCCTTCACTACCACATTATGGAACTAGGCTATAAATGTCTTTGAGTAGACAGATAGGCAGAAAAATGATATCATTGCTATGCTAAAGAATTGGAGACAAGATTTCTCAGATAATGAGACAATAAATGTAGCCCGGGCTTTGACTCCATGGTTCATAATATTGAATGTATGGAAGGAGCGCAACAACAAGATTTTCAAAGAAAAAATAGGCCTAGTGAGTACCATGATCAAGCTAATCCTTAAGCAACTCAAGGAAACAATCAACAGTCTTGGGAGTTTCTCTACTGGAAACCCATAGGGCACATAGAGGCAAGCATCCTGGAAAAGCTGGAGCTTCAAGCACATCTCCCTCAAAGCTCTCTATAGATTAACAAGCATACCTCAGAAGGAGAGGCTTTCTGGCACCCCCGTTCTTGAGGTTTCTTGAAATTTAATATATATGGAGCCTTTAAAGGAAATCCTGGAGATTCTAGGTATGGAGGAGTCATGAGAGATGAGAAGGGCAACATACAAGTAATTTTCTACAGTTATCTTGGAAAAACTACCAACAATATCACTCAACTCATGGCAATGGAACTATGCTTGGAAATACTAATCAAGTACAACATGCACAATGTCATCATTGAGGATGACTCTGAATTATTCATTAATTCGGTCAAGAGGATAAGTGCATGATTTGCACCAGAGAAACTTTTAGGTCACTCGCGGCTTCTGCAAGTCTATCACAAAATTCAATCACACCTAAGAATTCTAAGAACTCTCAGATTTGTGCATGTTCACAGGGAAGCGAACAAAGAATCGGACTCGCTCGCCAATGAGGGGGTTAGAAGAAAACAAACCAACATGTGTTACTGGTGGGAGGAGGTAACAAATAATACGCTGCGAGATGAATGCTCATCTCAGGCTCTCATGGACAGACAATAATATCAGAACAAACCAAGAGATAGTGCTTTACCTTTCGTCAATGAGGAATAATAACACAGTAGAAATTTTTAAAGAGGAGGAGCACTTTAGGAGCACTCAAAAATTTAGCAAAGTCGACATTAGACTGGAAGCTACAGGGAGGAAAAGCTTGGAGGAGATGTGCCACCAAGAAAATAGTCAACAGGAAACAATAGGCTACTGAGAAGATCGACATAGGGATTCCAGGCAAGATGCGACCCTTCCAGGAGTGGCTTCCTTGAGCAGTGCATTGGGGGCAAGGAAAAAAGAGAACCGGAGTCCAGGAGTACTTCGGATAAACCACCCTCATTGGGTGCCCTATAGCTTTGAAGTGGTTTTCTTGAAAATCACCCAACGACACTCAACAACCAATGCATGTCAAGGGAAGGAGAGAGCTTACTGCCCTCATCGCATGGTATTCCTCGGGCTTATGTGCCACAAGACTTTGATTTTGGCCATCGGATTAGAAGGGGGCAGATCTATGGCCTCAATTTGTCATGCAGGCTTGTGGGCTAGGATATTCAAAACCACTTACGGTTTACCACTCTTATCTGGTGCCCTTGAACCCAAAAGCGGCTTTTCGGAAAAGCTAGCGATGCCACTCAGTGAGGAACACGTGGTGGGGGATGGTGAGAGAATACTGGCCTCATCGCACGGTATTCTTCAAGCTTTTAGGCAGTGCGATATGGATAGTAGCCATCGGATTAGAAGGGAAATATCGATGGTTATAGTTGGTCGAGAAGTTTAGTGGATATTCTTTGGGCTACTACTCTGTGTGATACAATGTTAGACCATCGTATTAAAAGGAGATAGATCAGCGACTACGGACAAGCATTCAGACTTGGGCATCCATGCCTTTGCTTATGGGTCCATGGCAGTTTAGACTTTGGTTTTTGTTTGCATAAGTGTGGCTTTTTGTTGTGGGCACTTTGGGTGATTTCTTTGGGGGTTTTCCCCTCTTCCCTTTGTGGGGTTTAGTGCCTCTAAGCATGTTGTAACCTTTGTACATTTTTTGCTTTCCTAAGTCAATAGAAGGTTTGTCTCTTTCTTTAGCCAAAAAAATTAAAATTGGTTTATTAAGTTGTTTTTGTATTTCATTCCATCGGGATGCCTTCCATTACAAACCCTAGAAATCCACCATCCCGTAGGACATGTCACACCTATGTATTTCCGTAATCCTCCTCCTGTAATGTTAGCACTATGATCTCAAACGCTAATATGGGCCTCTGCTTGATATGATAAAAGTACCATGTATATGATAAAACTAGTAATTAAATTATAATTTATTGGGAGTTAATAGAGAGATTTTTCAATTTTTTTTGAAGTATAGTAATGGAGTCTTAAAATATGTTTTAACAGGGAATTGAAAATAGAGGATTAATGATTTCCATTTTACATAATATTCTTTTTTATAAAATAATAAAGAGGGATAAATTATTTTGACAGTTTTGATCCCCATGGATGATGGTTACTCATGCCAAGTCTTTGGGCTCATATTACTTAACAATATATATATTTATATAGAAACTATTAATATTTATATAAACTATTAATATTTAAATATGTGATGTTTGAAAAGTAAGTGTTCAACTTATTTTGATAACATATTCATGATATATTATATATGGATATATTTCTAGATGTTCAAATTTAAATGTTAAATTTTACTAATATAAGGGTATGCATCATTTTATTGTTATATTTTAATTGTTTTATGGTTTGATAGTTTTTTAAACATATTTTTTGTATCAGATTTGTCCATAATCATGTAGGAATTTGTTGGAATCTCTAATTTTATATTTGAAATTTACACAATCTAAAGGTCTCAAAGTTTTCACTTATCTATTCAAAAACATATTTTAAATAAAATAAAATATAATTTGACCAAAAATCATTTTATCAAATTTCTATTATAAATTCATAAACATAAAATATTTAGGCCATTACATTTGGGAGGGCATTGGACTTTGAATTCTATATGAAGTTAAAATATGATATTAAGGTTGGCCACTGAGGTTTAAAAAATAACAAAATATTTTGTTTGTTGAATTTAAATTATTTGAATAATATTCAATATTTATAATTATTAAATGAAATATGAAAATTAAGTTTTAATATATTAAATATTTTATTATAATAAAATATATTAATTTCTATAAGAAATAAGTTAACTTAGAAATATAAATTAGTTTACACTTAGGATCATTGTAGAAGATTGTTGTAATGATAAATCCAATCTCTCTTGTTGCTTTGTGGACTTTAAAAAGGCTTTCGATAGGGTTCCTAGAAAAAACCTTTGGAATAGATTAGAAGAGCTAAAGGTTCGTTTTGAGTTGAGAGCTGTCGCTATAAGATTATACTAGAATGTAATTGCCAAGCTAAAAAGCAATGAGAGGTGGTAAAAAGATATTAAATGTAATACTGGAGTTAAACAAGGTTTCCCCCTCTCCCCTACCCTATTTGGCATTTACATTGACAAGCTTGAAGGGTATTTCGAGGAAGCATGTTGTGCTTGCACGATCTTAGCTAGGATAGTCATCATCCTTCTCCTCTATACTGATGATATTATTCTTCTTGAAATATGCCCATTTGATCTTGATAAGAAACTTAGGCTTCTTAAGGATTCCCCCTCTACCATGGGTATGACTGTTAACACTGAGAAAACAAAAGTTATGATTATGAAATCCAAGAAGGACAGTTACACTAATTTTATGTATGACAATAATAACTTGGAGGAAGTGTATTGTTACAAGTACCTAGGAATTGATATTCATCACAAGTTCAATGGGAACTATAGCATTGAGAAAAAGATTAATGGGGGGTGGAAAGCTTATTTTGGCCTTGAAAATAATTGTAAAAAAGCAAACCTCGTAATGTGGGATAAAAGGAAGTTCCTCCTTGAAAATTTAGTCACTCCTATTATCTTATACGAATGTGAGGTTTGGGGTTGCAACATCTCCAAAGAGTCCTCGAGAAAGATTTAGCAAATCCAGAAGCGTTTTGTAATGTATAACCTAAAAATTGAAAGCAATACAACCTATCCTATTCTCCTTATAGACATAGGTCTTTCCTCTGTCGAGAGCCTAGCTGCGACTAGGCTTCTGTTGTACAAGCACAATCTTAATAACGTAGGAGATCATAGACTTCCTAAGATAGCTTTAAATTCTATCGAAAACCACCTAAGGCTTAAGAGAGGGTGTTATTAAGACACAAGGACCTGGTTAAACCTTTGGGAGATCAAGGAGAATGATGCATTACAATTAATAACATTAAAAATATTCTTACCTCTAAGTTCAAAGAAAAAATGTGGTGTGAGAAAGATTTAGTAGCTAAAAGAAAATTAAGTTATTATAATAAGGTCATCAGCCCCACCCTAGAATATCAAAAGTATCTCTCTCTCTTAACTATCTCAAAAAAGAAAATTAATATAGCGAAGATTAGAACGAACTCTCATGAGCTCCATAGTGAAAGAGGTCATTGGGCAGTTCCTAAAACACTATGGTTGGAAAGGATCTCCCATCTATGTGAGAATAGGAACATCAAGGATTAAAACCACTTCCTCTTAGAGTGTCCCACATACAACCGCATTAGATCACAGTTTCATAATCTTTGTCACAATATTGATGTTCCTATCCTTTTACGATGTCAAAATTATAGTGTGATCGGGAGGCTTCTCTCGAGGCTTTTTGAGCATAGGAATAAAATTCTTAAATCAAACTAAATAATATGTTTCTTTAGGTCCGATAGACCAAAGTTTGGTCTCAGTGGACATTAACCACCACCACCACCACCACCACCACCATCATCATCGTCATCATTAATAATTAATGGTTTTATATTAAACTTTCAATAAGTAATAATGAACTAATAGGTTTCATAAATGTGGACTTAAATGATGCATGTTACCTTTAAAAGTTGATAAGTTTAACTTTATTTTAATTTTAGGTATTTTTTTTCCCTCTAGTACTTTTTAGAAGCTTAGTTTAGCCAATAGATTAAATGACTCCTTTTTAACATTTTTTCTAATTAATTTTAATCAAAATTTGAGAGATATTTCTTAAAACTTGAATTAAAGTATTTTAATATATATTATTCAAGTGTTTCAAGAATTTTTCACTTACATAATCCATTCACACATTGAAAAATATATTTTAAAACAACAAAATATAATTTACTTTGAAATCTATATACATTCACATTAGACTACAACATTTTAAATATTTAAATATTATTATTTTAATTATTAATTACATAAATTATTATTGTTAAATATCAATTTAATTAATATATATATATATATATAATTAATTTGATTTTTAAAATATATGTTTATGTAATTATTAATTTTAAAATATAATAATTTAATATTTTATAAATGTTGTGTTAATTTTTATATATAATATTATATATAGTATTATTATATATATTTATTTTCATGAATAAAATATCTCATTAAATTATAATGGCTATTTTTTTATGATTAAAGAAAACATTGTGTTTTACATAACTACCTATAAATTAATAAAACTATAATGAATAGATAAAATCATGAATTTGTGTTGAATCCATTTACATACCCAATATTTCATTTTAAACAATGAGAGATAACAACCTTGCTAGAAATTGCGTTTAAGGAAAAACCATTTTGTCAATTAACAACTGTGTAGTCTAATAATTAAATGGCCCTTTTGAAGACACCTTTTCTATTCAATTCTACTTAAAATCCAATAGATATAAAAATTGTGTAGTCTAATAAATAAATGAAGTTGTCATTTTCAATGCACCTTTTCTCTTCATTTCTACCCGAAGACCAACAAATATATTTAAGAATAGTATGTTTAAGTTTTTTAACATGCAAATTAGTGTGAATATTTTATGGGTTATTTAGGGTAATAAATCCACTTATGCATTAAAAAACCCACCTTCAACAAAACGAAATCACAATGTTCTCAAATAATGTTTCCAAATTCCAACCATAAAAGCCATTTAGTTAATTAGTGAAACTGTGCCAACGAAAATGGTTGTGAAATTTCTTATAAATATTTATCAATGGAAGACTAATTCTAGGTGAAATTATTTTTCAAGCTCAAGAGCTTTACATATTATGTAGGTTGTAGGGCTAAAGGGATGAAAGAATTTCACCATTTGTCTCCTCTCTCTCAATGTTTGTACCCTAACATATCCAAAGTTGTTGTGTTATGTTGCTTAGCAGATTATTCAGTTGACCCCCTCAAGGCAATTTGAATTTGGAGAAATTGTTAGAGGAAGCATGTCGCCACGTTCCAGAGCTATAATTCGCACTAGATCTACCAATAGGAGTGTGAATTAACAAATTGGCCAGTGGATTCCGTGAGGCATAGGAGAAAGTAATGAGGATACAACTGGAGCTCAACCTCCAGATTATCGAACTGTGATTAAAGCCATAGTCATCCATGCCCCTGGAAGTTAGGGAAAAAGTGCGATGGCACTATTCAGAAACGGCTGGAGGAAATAGGACAGTTAGTCCATAACTATACGACTATGTTGGAAGAATCCTTCGCAGTCCTCACTTCCTTACAGGAGGACCCAACCATACAGTGCCTTGAAACAGAGGCACAGGGGCTTCAAGTGCAGTATGACAGTGTGTGTGAAATGACGCAGACAATTGTCCTGATCTCGTGAAGCTACAATAGGCAAAGGCATTCAAGGAATAGGTGGATGTTGCACAAGAGAAAAAGACAATACTTAAAGCATGCTTCCAGCTTTGGATTGATGAGGCCTTCCTCATCACTATTGCTATCAAAGGAGATCTCGCAAAGATGAAGGTGATGCATGCCTTAAGTAAGGAATTTTCCCCTGACAGCGAGCACTTGGCCAAAAGTGTAGAGAAGATCCAATAGAGAGTAAAAGAGTGTGTTGCAGACCTTCGCACAGAACATGAATAATTGGAGGAGCTCCATGCCAAGATCGCCGCACCAGCAGAGTGACTCAAGATGAGTCACGATGATTGTGTTGGGGGCCTGTTGGGCATGGGACCCCCCACAACATGTTTTGGGGTTCGAAGCCCATGTTCTGGTCAGTTGTATTTTAAGACTCTGTGAATTGCGAGTGCGATATCTAGGATGAGTCATAGGGCTATCTGCCCTAAAATACTATAATTTAAGGTAAAGTTGTGTCAACCTACCCATGGTCTGTGGACCATGGGATTTCATAAATAGAGCGAGGCTCTAAGTGTAAAGACAGGGAGAGAGGAGAGGAATAATAGAATAGCGGAGGCATGGTTCAAAATTAGAGTGAATATGAAGTATACTCGCTCATAGTAGTAGGTAGAGGCTCTGTAGCTGAGTGCACAAAGGCCTAGAATAGTCCAAAACTAAGTGCGTGGACACCTACAACTGAGTTTGTAGGGCAGAGTTAGGTTTGTAATTGAGATTGAAAGTTTATAAAGAGAAGTTTACTCTATGCATCTGTTCATGAATATGTATTTTGCTATTACAAATTACTTTTACTCAGTTTACTTACTATGCACCATTGATAATTACTTGTATGAATGTTTATGTATGAACGTAATCTAAGTATTTAAGTATGGGGGTTTACGCAGTGCATTATATTAGATATCATTTTGGGATTCAACTGCGTTAAGTAACTCAAGGGATCTCTAATTGAATGGTTCATGAGGCACAATACTTGCTAAGGTTTTGCAAATGGGGTAGCAAGCTGTGGGCTTGATTGTGGGGAAAAACTCCACAGTTAAGCGCGCTTGAGCCAGAGGAGTTCTGGGATGGGTGACCTCCTGGGAAGTCCTGGTTACCGGGTGCAAGCCCCGGAAGTGATGATTGATGCTATGTGATTCGTTCTCCACATTTCACTAGTCTCAATCCCACTTCTTCACCCCTGTGAGCATCACCCGATGCAATGAGTGCTAAGTGAACTATTCAAAAATCATGAGAAATTAGTCAGTTACGACTACCTCTCATGGAAATGGTCATACGTGAATGACTTACTTAACACAATTGAATCCCAAAATGATATCTAATATAATGCACTGCGTAAACCACCATACTTAAATTCAAAAAGAGTCAAGGGATCTCTACTTGAATGGTTCATGAGGCACAATACTTGCTAAGGTTTTGCAAATGGGGTAGCAAGCTAAGTGGGCTTGATTGTGGGAAACTCCACAGTTAAGCGCGCTTGAGCCAGAGGAGTTCTGGGATGGGTGACCTCCTGGGAAGTCCTGGTTACCGGGTGCAAGCCCCGGAAGTGATGATTGATGCTATGTGATTCGTTCTCAACATTTCACTAGTTTCAATCCCACTTCTTCACCCCTGTGAGCATCACCCGATGCAATGAGTGCTAAGTGAACTATTCAAAAATCATGAGAAATTAGTCAATTACGACTACCTTTCATGGAATGGTCATATGTTTGAATGACTTACTTAACGCAGTTGAATCCCAAAAATGATATCTAATATAATGCACTGTGTAATCCCCCATACTTAAATTCCAAAAGAGTCAAGGGATCTCTACTTGAATGGTTCATGAGGCACAATACTTGCTAAGGTTTTGCAAATGGGGTAGCAAGCTAAGTGGGCTTGATTGTGGGGAAAAACTCCACAGTTAAAGCGCGCTTGAGCCAGAGGAGTTCTGGGATGGGTAACCTCCTGGGAAGTCCTGGTTACCGGGTGCAAGCCCCGGAAGTGATGATTGATGCTATGTGATTCGTTCTCCAATTTTCACTAGTTTCAATCCCACTTCTTCACCCCTGTGAGCATCACCCGATGCAATGAGTGCTAAGTGAACTATTCAAAAATCATGAGAAATTAGTCAGTTACGACTGCCTCTCATGGAAATGGTCATACGTTTGAATGACTTACTTAACGCAGTTGAATCCCAAAATGATATCTAATATAATGCACTGCGTAATCCCCCATACTTAAATTCAAAAAGAGTCAAGGGATCTCTAACTTGAATGGTTCATGAGGCACAATACTTGCTAAGGTTTTGCAAATGGGGTAGCAGGCTAAGTGGGC
>APFE030068189.1:20032-30292 GCA_000404065.3 Pinus taeda
GGAAAAGTGTACCCTGTATCTATGATATCCCAGACTTCTGTACCAAGAGATTGAAGATAGGCTGTGACTCTTACCTTCCAATAGACGAAGTTGGTCCCATCAAAAATTGATGGCCTGATTGATGCTTCTCTCTCGTAGTTTCTAATGATGATAGATCTTCCTTCAAGCGATGAAGCTTCTTCTGAAGGACCTGCTCTGATACCAATTGTTGGAAATAATACTAAGAGGGGGGGTGAATGAGTATTATCTGATCAATTATTTACTTTTTCAAACCTAGAACATATACGCTACTTCAGTTAGATGAACTCGCGTATATACACAACTACAGATAAGGAAACCTGTGTATACTATGCAGATTTATAATTTACTTTATTCTATAGATGTTGATCATTAATTTATGCACTAGAATCATATAAACAATTGCTAGGAACAATAAAATAGATCAGAAGACAACCACACATAAGAACACAAGATATAAGGTGGAAACCCAATGTGGGTGAAAAACCACCTGCTGCAATTCGTCTCTATCTTCTTTTAATTTGAAACTTCCTTTTACAATGATTCTGTATTGGTGTAGTCCTTTACCAATACGTAGGCTGCTACTTGCAGAGAGCTACAACCCTCTCTCGTTTTCCAACTTCTCCTGGAAGGGAGCTACAACCCCCTTACTTCTTGTACTAGTTGAGATACTAGTACGTAGGTTGCTACCTGCAGAAGACTACAACCTTCTCTTTCTTCCAGGGACCACGTTTCATAAATTTTCAGACTAGATCCACAAATAACATCAATCATCAAGAATTTCTACATCAACCAATCACCATTCACCAGTCAAGACTAAATCAAAATAAACACTTCTCTGTCAACTATACCCAGATCATAGTAACTGTAATCACACCTTCAATTCTAAACCCATATCACTGCAATAATCAACAAAAGCAGCTAGAACATAAATTATAAGATGTACGCTACTTCAATATTCAGAACCTTGCGTGTATACGCTTCTGTGTTAAGTTCAACCTGCGTATACGCACTTCTGCCTTCCAGAAACTGCGTGTATACGCACCTGTGCTGAGATCAACCTGCGTATA
Source organism: Pinus taeda (assembly GCA_000404065.3). Lineage (NCBI taxonomy): Eukaryota > Viridiplantae > Streptophyta > Pinopsida > Pinales > Pinaceae > Pinus > Pinus taeda. The sequence goes on from APFE030068189.1 coordinate 21,121, forward strand.
CGCACTTCCGACTTACAGAACCTGCGTGTTTACGCACTTGTGCTTCATTGAACCTGCGTACAGATCTATAAAGGTAATTTACCCCTTTAAATGTTCAGATATTATTTTACCCAGATTATCATATTTATAGATCAAGCAAGAGCCACATAGAAAAAATCAAATCATACAAAGATATTGTCATTCAAGCCTTAAGATTTTGACCCATTAAAAGAACTTATCCTTCTCGTTGTGCTCAGGTTCCTTCTCCCTTCAAATCTAGATATGTACCATAACCCAATCACTGCTAGATCTAGAACTTTTTTAGATATTCAATGATTCAAATAAGCCCTTGCCAAATGATCTCCTTCCTCTTTTATAGCCTTAGGCCTTTCACAATACTACAGTACAAAACCATAACAATTCAATACCATGGACCCAATACTTGGGATCAACACTTATAACGAGATACCATGGCCCAAAACCATAGGTTCAAATACCAAGGACTAAATACCATGGACCAGAAACAAGTTTTCCCACATGTACATGCTTTTCCTTGCATGAAAGTGTGTGTATAAGCATACGTGCCTTGGGAACGTCCAACCCGCATGTATACACAGCTTCGTCAAAGTGAACCTGTGTATATGTCTTTTTCTTCTTTCTGAGTGCCTGAACTGCGATCTGTCACCATAGTGAGTTTCCATCAAGGACAACACCTATGCCATAGCACCAAAAGTGCCAAACCTGTGCCAGAATGCCAACATATAACACATATCCACATAATTTTAGACAATATTAAGGTCAAGAATACTTCTTGTATGTGAAGAACTCATTCATTTGGAATTAGGGTTTCCAAACCTAGCTAAAGGAAGTATTGTCACATCACCCAATTGTTAGTTTTAAAACACATAAAGTGTTACATTGTCATGCTAGTACCTAGCATGTTACCCTACTACATACACATGTTAACCACATGTTACAAATATCAAGACAATCATATATATCAATTTCAAATCAACCCTTGCAACGACCACAGTCAACTCATAGTCATTAGACATAATGTTTCAAATGTCAACTACATTCAAGTACATATCAACTGTCTCAACACATATATGCTAGTACAATCACCTTAAAATAAAATCATTTGAGCATATACTCATATTATGCAATTCATCAAACATTCAACCAAGTTACAAACATACCATGTTAAATAAGTTAACTAGACGACATAATCAAACAGTCAAACACCAAATATACGACATAAGTAAAATCGTACCTTGTTGTATCTTAGGGGAGGCTATCTTGTTTGCACAATCAAGCTAGTTATCACGATATAAATTCTCAACACATCATCTTAAACATAAATAAGATCATTCTATCCATAACAATCACTAACATGTTCACATCCTACTCATAGAAAATTATCATTTTTGTATAGAAATCACATATGTACGATTAGTCTAGATTAGTACGACACCAAATCAGAAATATGGTAGCCCACACCTAAATACAGAAACCATAACCATCTTCATAGGGAAATCCAGGTTAACATAATACATATAGCATCATATCTTCAATGCAATGAACTTACCATCATGCATATGGGCAATCCAAATTACAACATCAAGATCTCAATGAGATAACCCTAATGATCAAGTTAATAGCATATAAAAACAATAAAATATATATAATGTTCATCAATAACATATAATCTAATCATCAAGTTATCTAGTGTAAATAAAAATAGCAATGCATACAACTACAGGTACTATCATTCTTGACTATTTGACACATGTGCATATAACTACACTAATCAACTAACATCTATTATGAATGTAATCATAATATCAAAAGACATGTACATAAACCTAATGCATATAATAATCCTTAACTTACATACCTGCATGCCAACATAAAATACATGTATCACGATCTTCTCTTACCCCAAAGTCTAATGGTGAAACCTCATTATGATGATCTGCATCTCATGTTCTATCTCAGCCAACACATTAGCATCATAACATAATAATAAACCCTGATGACCTAAATTTCATAACATGAATTCACAAGGCATGTTTGACCTAGTATTTTTCATGCATAATCCTAACCAAGATCGTACATGCATAACAATTGAATATAGACATATAACATATGAGTACCAACCATATACACCTGATTCTAGCTAGAGTCCGCTCATCAATGCATGACCTTATCAACTACACAAACCATGACCTCATGCATGAGAAAAAAAACTACATCATGCCACTGTACACATTTCCCCATGCAACCATCAACATGCATAATCAACTAACATACACATGAATGCATGTACTCGAGCTTAAGTGATCAATTCATGTAACCAACCTACAAGACTAATACATGTAGTCGAAGAATTCAAGAATACACCTATCATACAAGGATGTAGTCAAGCGACATGTAATCCACATGTAAGAGACATATAATCATATGCAAACATTCATATACTTCTGACGATGCATCCCATAAAATCTCATCAAGTTCCTCATGACAACCTTACTACAATCATTATCAACATGATGCAATGCAACAAGCACATGGATTGAAAGTGTAAGAGACACACATACAACTAACATGCATGGATGACTAATAATTTCACCCAAGGAGAACACAACAATGCTCTGGTACCACTTTGTGGTATCATATATGACCCAAACAGAGAACAACCTTCTTTGTTACCACTCTGATACAACCCCTCCTCATAGGTCCACCCAAGCAACCTTCCAACTAGGGTAAACATGTGATGAGAGAGGCTACTATAAGGGAATCAACTTTCTTGGTGACATTAAAAAAATGGAATCAATAGAACACATCAAACAAACCCATCCACATCAGCAAAAACACCCTTAGGAGACATGTCAACCACTCATACATCTTGTCTCTAAGTCCTACTAATGATTTAAGCCTTTTAACCCCCGGTCACTCTCATGTTATAGGCATGATAGTGTCCAACAACCCAAAGTCACTATCATAGGCCTATGTGTCAATGACTATGGACTTTTCTCAGTAGAGTTGTCTTAGTGACCTCGATATTTGACCCTCTTTTCTAGCCCATAATCCCAACCTCTGCCCATAACTTGCTACAACCTTCAGAATCCATCAAAGACATGATAGCAATGTTGATAAATAAAAAATCAACCTTAGGAATAGGCCGAGCATCCTCAACCAGGACTGACATTCTGTCAACCAGTTGGCATCAATGCAACCTATAAGTATAGGATACAAGATAGAACATAAATGACTAAAAGAAATTATGAAACATAACCAAAAGGATCACCTCCTTCTCCATTGACGCTATTATATCATCAATTAGGTCTTTCATCCATCCATTTAACAATTACAAGTCAATACATGAAATAACCATGTTGATAACCAACATAAAACCATATAAACATCAAAGATATGAAAACCATTAAATCCACATGTAAACAAGTGCAAAAGTAAGGATAATTAACTTTTATTTAATCATAGGAAAATCTAACGAGGTTCGGGACTTCCACGTACCACTCGACCATAGACATGGTTGAAACAAATCTTTGTTTCAGCCAGTCACCCCCGTGCCATATTCCAAGCATGAATGTGGGATCTCATAGAACAACCAAGGGAATCCATAGGTTAAACCACATCCACCCTCATTAAACCATGATGACACCAAAGTTGGTTCTCCTATCAAAAGCGAATCGAACTTGGAATGCTATATGGAATCCATCACTATCCTTGAGGAATTTTCCGTCTCCTTGCAGTCTCTCAAGATTTACCACAATACAATCCCGGATCACTAGGCCTTAAACCGTGACTAGTCTCTCAAGCTTTACAACGATCCAAATCCAGATCACTAGGGCCTAAACCGAGGCTCCTCCCTCAAGCTTTACCATGTATCTCGCCAAAACCTATCAAGGAACTCCTAGGCCTTCGAGAATGAACCTTGAGACCAAATCCACCTTGGATTCTAAAATCCATCCAGAAAACCAAAGCTCAAAACTAAAATAAACATCCCAAAACCATGTAATCTGTAAAAAGGAAAGGCTAGGATGGAAACCACTGCCATAACCTGAAAAAACCATGCCACCGATAGCAAGAGAACCATACATCAACATCCAAATCCATGCCTATCCAAACCAACTAGGAAATCATACATGTAAAAGGTTACTTGCAATTATTCCTACTAAATTTGCTTGATCCTACTCTTCTTCCTTGATCCTTTATTTCCTTCCTTTTCCTTTGCTTGCTTTTCCTTCCTTGATCCAAAACTAGAGTGCTCCAAGAAAACTCTAAGTGACCAAGAGTCTGAGAGAGAGAGTAATGAGAAAGATCCAAACTTGAGTTGACCAAGCATAACACTGACTAAGAAACTTGCCCACTGATCCTCAAAAGTGTTTTTATTAATGAGGCCTCTAATTTCTTAATTTTCCATTATTTTCCTTCATTTTCCTCCTCACATGCAACCTGTGACCTTTCACCTTACTTTTCTCCTAATTTCCTTTATTTTCGTAAATAGTTGTGTCAAAAATGCGTTGTTGCCTTTTAATGCCTTTCCCTTATCATTTTCCAATTGCCTTAGCCAAAACACACATCCAATTTTGCTCACTAGGATATCTTTGCCCAACATTCAAATTGTTATAAGTGTCCCTTTCCCGTGGTCTTATTTTGCCTTTATTAACTTTTATTACATGGATTTTTCACAAGGGTTGTTACACCTTCCATCTCTGGGAGTCTCTACATGAATGGGTGATTCAACTCTTTACTCCTCTACATTTGGTTGCTCCACATCATCCTGAGTTTCTTATTTTGGAGCTAAAAGCTCCTCTTCTCCATGTAACTGAATCTCTCTCTCAAGGGAACATATCATGGCCTTCTCTTCATCAAACTTCACATATTTACAAACCACTTTCATCTTGTGAGATGGCAGGTACACTCGATAGTTATGAGGTGTATCAGTGTACCCCACAAATCTGCCTAAATCAGCTATTGTTTCTATATTTTTCCTTGCATCCTTGGTAACATGATAGTAGACTGATGAACAAAATATCCTAATGTGTGCCAAATCTAGTTTCTTACTTGAAAAAGATACTTCTAGTGTACTCGTCTTGAGAATCTGATGAGGACTACTATTCTAACCGTATATAGTTCTGTTGCATGCTTCAGTCCACAAGTGTAACTATAGGCCTTGATAATGTAACATTTTTCGTGAAACTCCCATAATACTTTTATCCTTTCTTTTACCCACCCCATTCTGTTGCGGGTTATGGGGTGCTATTAAATCTCATTGATTGCATTTTGATGCACATAAGTTCTTGAATTCATTTGACACATATTCTCCACCGTTATCACTCCTGAGAGTTTTAACTTTCCTACCAGTATTTGTATTAACAAGTGCTTTAAATTCACAAAATTTATCAAATGTTTGATCTTTCTTCCACATGAAGAAAATCCAACACTTATGATAAAAACCATCTATAAATATTACATAATACCTATGCTTGGCTGTGGATACTGTCGAGAACATTCCATAGATGTCTAAGCAAACTCTTTCAATAATTTCTTGCACTCGACTATCCTTATCATGAATAGTAGCTTTAATGTACTTCCCCAATGCACACCCTTTGCATGTGTCTCTCTACTATAGTGTACCCTTGGGAAGTCCAGTAGAATTGTTTTGCATGATATTCAAAGCCCCATGGTACAATAGACCCAATATTCTATGCCACAACATACTGATGTCTCGGCTCTGCACCTTCTCTATTTTTATGCTCAAAGCAGCATAATATTCTACATCCAATTTGTAGAGGTTCTTAACCCAAACCCCGATATTCTTCACTTGTACTGAGGATATGTGACAAGGGAATGTATTTCCTTTTATAAATATCACATTGTATCCATGGTCCTCGAACATGGAAACTGAAACCAAATTCTTTTGCAAACTCGGAACATACATGACATCTTTTAATGTGAGAGGAGAACTAGAATCCCTCTAAAAAGTAATAGTACCAATGTCGTCATGTTATACATCCCATCATCTCCCATTTCGATGTGCATCTCGAGGTCCTTATCCTCTAAGTCACTCAAGAATTATTTGCTTCCAATCATATGGATGAGGCTCCACTATCTAGATACCACACACTACCCATCACTGATGTCACCATGCAAGTGTTGAAGGTGAATTCCAACTTGAATTTTGAAGCAAGAGCTTCACCTGCTACTCCTGCTAAGGGCTTCTTGTGGGACTTCTTGTGTGGACACTTCGTGGCATAGTGTCCCAACTCGTGAAAATGAAAACATTTAATCTTCAATAGGTCCTTCTTCTTGCCACCCTAACTGGAATTGTATTTGGAATGAGATGACTTCCCTTTCCATTTGTTTTCCTTTCTAGCTAAGCCATAGTTCTCCTCTTCATCATGCTTGGATGAGGATCCATCTTGGGTGTTCCACCGAATCTCTTTTTGCACCAAGTTAGACCACAATCCCTCCCACTCTAGTAGCCTCTCCCTCCCATTTACTAAGTCCTGATAGTTGTGCTAGCTCTTGGGAATGCCTAGAAGTGCTACGCTGACCAAATTGTCTTCAGAAACTATAACACCAACACTTCCAAGCTTATCTTGACATTGGGCGAACTTGGTCAAGTACTTTGGTATTTGGTCGCCCTTCTCCATCTTGATTTTTCTAAGATTTTCCTTCATTGCTAGCTTCCTGTGGTCATTGTTGTTTTGAAACAAGACTATCAAGGCCTTCCACGTTACATATGGACTCTCCTTACTATGGAGGTTTGAGGAAATATTATCTTGAACTCCTTATATGATAATGTGTCTTGCCTTTGCAACACATTTGCTCCACTTTGCTAAAAATTGAGCATCATTTGGCTTAGGAATATATATTTTCTATGAATTCCTTTAGACCATTGTCTTCCAACACTGCCTCCATGATGTCCTTTCAAGAAATATAGTTTGAAATACCCTTAAGGGCATATTCGAGTCTCAATCCGTAGAACAACATCCTGTTAGCTCTAACGTATGATATTGCAAATTTGATTTCACTTGAAAAAGAAAAACTCCTATTCTCCTATTCTACGGTGATTTCATCTTTGATACCATGTATAAATTCCTTGTAGAGTCAAATTGATAATTGTAATATGCTAAAACAATAGACTTGAATCTACTTTACTCATCAGTGGAAACAATTAAACGATTGTGAAATCATGAAGCGTACAAGAGAAAAAATTCAACCAACACATTACATAATGATTTCTTGGGGAAAGGAACAACTAAAAACCCTTGCTATCTATATATTGGATTATTCATAAAATATTAGAAGATTACAATGTTTTACTCAAGCTTGAGCAACCTCTCCACTATCTCTATTTGTCTCACAACTTCCTACATAAGCCTAGGCCAATACTTAACCACCATCACGCCTTAAACATCAAAAGTCTCATCATTGGGTACCACAAGTCCAAACAAGTGCTCCACTAATAAGGCGTGGGATTGAATGAAAGGGCACTCAAAGAACTTGGTTAGGCCATATTCAACCAACACAACCCTTGCCCTCATATTCCCCCAAATCTCCACCCACAAATCCATGTAGTCACATTCCTTTTAGTGGTTATCCATCTAATTGACTAAGCCCACCAAAACATGACAAATTCAATCAAAAACATCTCTCTAGCCTTAGTTAATGACCGCACCTTTCATAATCATCTAGGTGTATTGTCGCATGATTGTTTATCCAACAATCATGTAATTGGTTGTTCAATTGTCATTGTCATAGTTGCACAAACCTATACAATTGTTAGCTCCACACTCACACAAACCTAATCATCTATTATATTATAAGGTGAAAAACATATTATGACTTTCCATCCAATTTGTGTGCAATACTACACACCATGCGAGGTCACCTCCTTGATGCACAAGATTGTGTACCAGTTCAATAATTTCCTATGAAATTCTTGGTTTTTTTTTTTTTAAAGGAGATCATATATCCTCCCTCCAAACCCTACCGTAAAAATTCAATGATGAAATTAACACAATGTGGGAAGGGAGGAGGGAGGGGGGTTATGATTGATTTAATAACTCTCTCACAAATAAAAACAATCACCAGATGCAAGCATAATATCCCCTCAATCTCAATGGAGTCCACCTAGTCATTCTCCAACTCACAAAAGTACATATGAGGTGGCATGTGGGACCCACCCCTTTTATTTTCCCCGTAACCAAACTTCCCAAGGCCCATTTTGGAGCTTAGAGAGTTTATTTCAAATTCATTTGTACCCTTAAAGTCTTTCATTCACTACCTCTAGTGCACTGTCATGCATTTAGTTCACCATGTTGTCACCTCAGACTGTTGTTTCAACATCCACTTGTTCAGTATGCACGTACACTCCTTTTGATTTGATATTTCAATTCCCTTCAAAATTTATTATCTCATCACACTATCACTAATATTTGTGCTCATGTGTGTTGGCAAACTCATGGGGCCTTTATGAGATTGCAGGATGCTCTTGGCAAGTCACTTGTTTACTTTAGGCATTTAAAAAATGGTATCTAGTCCTCTCCCTTCAAGATCATGCAATAACTAGTGTTCCCCCCCATGTATGCCTTTAGGCCTCTCTCAATTGAATTTTCCACATCATTTAGTACCACGTGTATAATGTTTCAAGAAACTAGTAGAGCTCCACGTCCATTGGTTGTCATATTACATAGCACCCTTTGCATTTTTCGAACCCATGTTGCTTTATCGATACCATCAAAATCTTATTTACATTTTCCATCAAAATGGTGAACCTCAAATGGGACGAAGAGAGTCATCGTTACTCTCTACTTCCGTTGACTTACTTGATGTTCAAATCAAAAATGTCTCCACATTAACCTAAATCATACCTTGTGACAACTACATCCAACATTTTAGTCTAGGACCCCTCACTTGATAAGGCTATTATTGCTATTCAATAGTGTTCAAATTAGGTTCTAGGTATTGTTCCTCTTTGAGCGATCATTTATTGTTACTTACACCAATGATGGCTATGCAAATATGTATACAATATGTTTTCTAGTTACAATAACATCATTCATCTTTTGAAATTAATGTGCAAAGTTACCCCCTTTTCCTCTCGTATGTTATTGTAAATTACTTTTGGTAATATCACGAGTGTTATGAAACCAGTTCA
>APFE030068189.1:50381-70341 GCA_000404065.3 Pinus taeda
GAGAGCTAATATCAACACAGGGTTTTACACCATAATTGTGGCTACTGGACAGATTAAAAACTCTTGGTGTATCCTCACTTCCCTCCTGTTCATTCCCTCATGGTGGGTAGTTTGACTCTTCTTGTCTAAAATGGCGGTTCTGGTCTTTGGGACTGCATTGTTGCATCTTGGATGATTGGGAATTTGAGATTCATAGACTTCATTCTTATTAAAGCAAAATTCTCTTGGATAAATCACATCAAATTTTAGGATCGATGCGTTTTGAACTTCTACTAAGGTTCATCATCAGGGAAAAAATCTTATTGTGCATATGCCCATCGGGGTTTCCCAATCTAACATTGAATCAAACTGTAAGATAGGTCCTATCATCTTTACCCTTGCTATTCCTGGCATTAGAAACTAGACATAGTACCTAACTATTTTGGTGAGCTTACACCTACGTTATGCTCTTTCTTTAATCATGTTGCAAGAAGTTTCGCAGGGCTATGGGCTCACGGAAACCACAGCAGTAGCAACATATTTAGATGGTGAAGAAGAAAGTAGGCACTATGGATCAGTTGGCTTGTTGACTCCAAATACTGAAGCAAAAATAATTGATCCTGATTCTAGGACTCCTCTACCTCCAAACAATAGAGGAGAATTGTGGCTTCACGGTCCCATTGTTATGAAAGGTATGTGATTCTTAAACATTATTTCCTTCATAAAATGAAAATTTGATATCATGAAATGTATTTTACTATAAGATCAATGAACCAAACACATCCTTGGACCCAATATAAGTAGTAAAACTGCCATGGACCAAGAAGTAAACTATGCTTCAAAGATATTTACCCTATGTCATAAAACAAAATAGAGCTATAAAATGGGAAGCATCCAATCCTGTTCTATAGAAGTACTCAATTAAGTACTCAATATTTTAAGAGAAGCATGCAAATTGATCGAAATAATACAACAAATCAATGAGAACGTACAAGAACAACTCCAAAAAATTCAGACAATGTATAAATAATGGCATGATTAGAATACAACTACTCATAATTTAGTCGAAGGAGATTAATTCAACTTGGTGTTGCTAATTAGTTGGGGATTTGGCTAGTTCTATCCTAGTAAGGGCCTAGTTTGAATCCCCTAGTAAGGTGCACTAATCTATACCAACACATTCACTACAAAATGCTATCTAGTGAGGTGGGGTAATATCAAGTGGGTTTCCCCATATGGTTTTCCTTGGAAAATAATCAATACTAAAAATTTCCAAGTTGAAGATCTTGTATGTGGCTACGTTTAAGCAAGGAGAGATTCCAAGTAGAAGGGAAAAAGTTGGAAAGTCACCAATATGGCTCATTCAAGATTTTACAGTGGATTGGAAGCATTCATTCAACTTGTCCTTCCCATCATAAATGAACATCCTCTTTCCATATTGAACGATGAAAAGTTGAAGTCTTTGAACTACCAATGTCATATGTGGAACGAAGATGAAGAATAGTTCTAGCAGCTGAGGAGATACCTAGTATGCAAATCGAACTTGTACATGATATCGTATTGCAAAGAAAGATTCGTGCTTATAGGAAATGGCCAAAGAGTACTTACACATTGGTTTAGAAGGTAAAATTTTAAGCAAAGCCAAGAGATATCAATGGAGGAGATGACACAAAAGAAACCATTCTCATCTTGAACTTAATAAGTTAGTATGGAACCTGAAAGCTCCCAAATGGAGGAGGTATGACCGGTATAGATTCACGAAAACATCAAGTACTATAGGAATAAATAAACCTAATCAAATAGCCAACGAATTGGACAGCAGGGAAAACCAGAGAGAGCTGAAAAGGAACATGAGAGTTTGCAAAGGCAAACAAGATGGAGGAAGAAAGAAGGAACACATGGATCAGTTTTATAAACATCGGGCATCTTCCAGAAAAATAAGTAAGATACTTCTGTCCTAGGAAGTTCACAGATTTATATTATATAAGAACAAGAAACCAAAGACAAAGTTGCAAACTTATGATTTTCTTGGGTTAAAAGTTCATGTGTATAATCATTGGTGTGTATGCATTAGCAGCTTGTAGTTGAGCTTTCTGATACGGATTTATTATATAGACAACAAGGCTCCATTTTTATATCACCCGAAAAACACGAAAGATATAAATCAGTAACAAAGGAGGCCAATTAAAAATCTTTGTAACCCAATTAATTGTGTAAAATGAAGAATTGAAAATCGTATCATAACTCCAATATTTGGAAGATGTGAGGAAGCAGTTCGATCATAAAAAACAGAATAAATATAAAGACTGAATACAATATCTTGCTACTAACTATTAACATCTATGGATAACATAGCATCCAGACTAAATAACATTCATACAGATCATAAAGACATGATACACAACTCCTTTACAATGAAGAAATAACAATGATTTGATTAAAAGAAAACAACATTAGAAAAGTCCAGATTTTCATAAGCATATAGCAGTAGGTCAGCGTTAGATTACTGTGAGATCATCCCCAAGGCATCTGAATGTCTCCCTCCTTAATAGTCTTTTTCTTCTTCTTGTTTTCACTTTTCGCTGTTTGACTCCTATGTTAGTTACTGCAGCTAGATATGTTCAACAGAGGCATCCCAGGGCGATATATAAAATTTGACTTATCCTCCATAAAAGGTATTAGGCTCAAAATATTCTGCAAAATACAATCAGATTATATCTATTACAGCTTCAGGAAGAACCTTTTTGCGCTATTTTTGACACGTGGAACTACCTAAATCATGATTTCTTAATGCATTTGATTCATCTGATCTCAGATTCAAATGGAAAAGGTAAACCACTCATAAGATAAATTATATCAATCAAGTGAGAATGAATAGAAATTATATAAATAAACTGTATGTCGCATTCAAACTACAATATTATATTGCATGCTAACTACAATCTTATATTGCATGCTGAAACTAATTCTCTTCCTCTTAGTCTTAAGATAAACTACTCTGAGGAACAAGCATAAAGTAATTAGACAACTAAATCTCCCCACATACAACTCTAAACAGTGCATGCCCAAACCAATACTAATCACTGTCAATTATCACAACAACACTGGTTTAGAGGTTGCCTTGGAGTGTATAGCATAAAACCCATTTGCCAACGCCTCCTTCAGAAGAATCAATCACAACTCAAATAATAGAGCAAATCAATTGACACAACTGACTATAGAGGAAAAGTGTCAAGTATTTGCTGGAGGTGATTACTTCGTCGTTACATGGTTGAATTTTAAAAGAAATGCTACCATCTTAGAAGTAGAACCTTAGAAGTAGAACCTTAGACATTATGAAATTCCAGAATCTTAGGATTTACAATCTTAATAACGTTACATGGCTTTTTCCTCCTGAAATAAAAAATGCTGTATTGTTAACTGATACTGATTCAAAGTAATCGGATGCCTCATGCAAATCTAAACTATAACGAATGATATGGGTGTGCATATCTCTTGCTTTGATCTATCTAATAGATTTTTCAATGCAAAAAGCAGGTAGGTGCTAAGACAAATTGTAAAGTTAGCATTGGAGCTTGGTCCTGGGATACAGACTCTGGTGAAGAGTTGCGTGTTGGGGCATGTCTATCAGAGCCATATAATGAAGCATGGTATGCTGTTGAATACTATGAAGCAAAGGGAGAAATCCTAAAGATGTTGCTTGAATACATATGCCCAGATAGTGAACATCGAGGGAGAACTCTTATTTGTCATGCAGTTCTTTGCCACAACTCAGGGGCAGTTGGTGCACTTTTAGATGCTGGTGCGAATGCTGAGGTTTTTATCAAAACAAAGAACGGACATGAATTCCATCCTCTTCACATGGCTTCCAGAATGGTCTGTCATATAATTTTAAAACAGTTCATAGAACATAAATGCAATCTGAATGCAAGAACAAAAACTGGTGAAACTGCATTGATGCTATGTGCAAGGGCTAATCATAAAGAATGTTTCATGGAGCTACTGGTTGCAGGGGCTGATCTTGGGCTAGTAAATATGGCAGGACAGAATGCCATAAGCATAGCAGAAGAAAGTGGTTTTGTTTCCTCTGTCCATCAAATTCTTTTGGATACACTAAAGGCAGGACATAAAATAAATTCAAGTGATCTCCAGGTCTTCTCTCCTCTTCATTTTGTGGCCAGATTTGGCGATGCGGTAGTTCTTCAGAAACTTCTACAACAGTCTAATATATATCTAAATGAGCAGGATATGTATGGATATTCTGGAGCCATGATTGCTGCAATAGAGGGCCATATTGAGGTTTTCAAAGTTCTAGTTTTTCGTAGAGATGATTTGGGCTTGACCAGTGAAAATGGCGAAACAGCCATAGTCCTTTCAGAAGCTCATGGAAACAAAGAAGCTATTGAGGTGGTTCTACTGGATGCCGTTCTAGCAAATGTATTGAAGGAAGAGGAGTTTAAAGCCCTCCATTATGCAGCTCGGAGAGGCAATGTAGAAGCACTAGGTCAACTTCTGAAAAGAGGATGTGCAGTCAATGCCCTTGATGAGTATGGATACACTCCTTTGATGCTTGCTGCAAGAGAAGGCCATGCAGATCCTTGCAAAATCCTACTTCTTAAAGGATCTGACTGTTTTCTAGTAAGTCACAGAGGTGAGACAAATTTGGCACTTGCTAGGAGAAATAACCTGTCAAGAGTTGCTGAGGGTGTCATATTGGATCATCTTGCATGGAAGCTGGTTTTTGATGGTGAAGAACTCTGCAAGCATACTAGGCAAGGTAAAGGTGCTCCTCATATGAAGATGGTTCGAGTGCTTAAATCAGGATTGCTAACATGGGGCAAATCTAGCAGAAGAAATGTTATTTGCAAAGAAGCAGGGGTGGGACCGAGTGTTACATTCTGCAAGAATCGTTGCAAAGGTAATGCAGATAAACCAACAATATTTAGAGTTGTCACTGTAAAGGGAAGAGAGGTTCACTTCGAGGCTGGAAGTGCTACAAATGTAGAGCTTTGGGTACGTGGAATCAATCTGATTGCCAAAGAAATGACTACTTTGAATGGAAATGTAGTAGGGAAATGAAACCCTCCAGGGAGGTAAATGTAGTCTTTGTTTCTTCATTTGGCATCAAACTCATCCAACCTATAAATGGAAATCCATGGTGGAAATCAACTAAAAATGGTTGTTTTCTCATGCCATTCTCACACAAATGACATGATACTGATTCTCAACCATATAGAAGATTAAGAGTTTTAAATGAGTATTGTAAATGTAGTCCTGGCCTTACTCTGAATTAAGATTGCACATGCAGTTGAGAATTCTCAACTACCAATGCAATTAATTATGGAGGTCTCTTTTATGTTGAAAATTCTGTATCCCCACATACTGGACGGCATGACAGGTCGTAAGTATACTATCAATTAGAGTGGAATGTAAAAAAAAGAAAAAAAGAAAAAAGAAAAAAGAAAAACAGGAGATCGGTGGGCTGATATATACATTAGTTTGTGCAACGCTCTAGAGCTGTTTAATTGTCTATTGTGTATGATGTGGTCAATTTTGGAGTTAAAATTCAGAACCTTTGAAATGATCTTTTACACATCTTGAAAAATATATGGGTTGCAACTTTTATCAGGCAGCACTGAAGATGTAACCATTCATTTGTAATAATTATTCATTTTATTATCAGATACAATATTATAGCATAACTTCTGGAAATCTTTTAACATCAAATTTGCACTCATGAGAGCTAATATCAACACAGGGTTTTACACCATAATTGTGGCTACTGGACAGATTAAAAACTCTTGGTGTATCCTCACGCCCCTCCTGTTCATTCCCTCATGGTGGGTAGTTTGACTCTTCTTGTCTAAAATGGCGGTTCTGTTCTTTGTGACTACATTGTTGCATCTTGGATGATTGGGAATTTGAGATTCATAGACTTCATTCTTATTAAAGCAAAATTCTCTTGGATAAATCACATCAAGTTTTAGGATCGATGCGTTTTGAACTTCTACTAAGGTTCATCATCAGGGAAAAAATCTTATTGTGCATATGCCCATCGGGGTTTCCCAATCTAAAATTGAATCAAACTGTAAGATAGGTCCTATCATCTTTACCCTTTCTATTCCTGGCATTAGAATCTAGACATAGTACCTAACTATTTTGGTGAGCTTACACCTACGTTATGCTCTTTCTTTAGTCATGTTGCAAGGAGTTTTGCAGGGCTATGGGCTCACGAAGACCACAGCAGTAGCAGCATATTTAGATGGTGAAGAAGAAAGCAGGCACTATGGATCAGTTGGCTTGTTGACTCCAAATACTGAAGCAAAAATAATTGATCCTGATTCTGGGACTCCTCTACCTCCAAACAATAGAGGAGAATTGTGGCTTCACGGTCCCATTGTTATAAAAGGTATGTGCTTCTTAAACATTATTTCCTTCACATGAAATGTATTTTACTATAAGATCAATGAACCAAACACATCCTTGGACCCAATATAAGTAGTAAAACTGCCATGGACCAAGAAGTAAACTATGCTATCAAAGATATTTACCCTATGGCATAAAACAAAATAGAGCTATAAAATGGGAAGCATCCAATCCTGTTCTATAGAAGTACTCAATTAAGTACTCAATATTTTAAGTGAAGCATGCAAATTGATTGAAAGAATACAACAAATCAACGAGAAGGTACAAGAACAACTCCAAAAAATTCAGACAATGTATAAATAATGGCATGATTAGAAACAACTACTCATAATTTAGTCGAAGGAGATTAACTCAACTCGTTGTTGCTAATATTGTTGGGGATTTGGCTAGTTCTATCCTAGTAAGGGCCTAGTTTGAATCCCCTAGTAAGGTGCACTAATCTATACCAACACATTCACTACAAAATGCTATCTAGTGAGGTGGGGTAATATCAAGTGGGTTTCCCCATATGGTTGTCCTTGGAAAAGAATCACTACTAAAAATTTCCAGGTTGAATATCTTGTATGTGGCTACGTTTAAGCAAGGAGAGATTCCAAGTAGAAGGGAAAAAGTTGGAAAGTCACCAATATGGCTCATTCAAGATTTTACAGTGGATTGGAAGCATTCAACTTGTCCCTCCCATCATAAATGAACATCCTCTTTCCATATTGAATGATGAAAAGTTGAAGTATTTGAACTACCAATGTCAAATGTGGGACGAAGATGAAGAATAGTTCTAGCAGATGAGGAGATACCTAGTATGCAAACCGAACTTGTACATGATATGATATTGCAAAGAAAGATTCGTGCTTATAGGAAATGGCCAAAGAGTACTTACACATTGGTTTAGAAGGTAAAATTTTAAGCAAAGCCAAGAGATATTAATGGAGGAGATGACACAAAAGAAACCATTCTCATCTTGAACCTAATAAGTTAGTACGGAACCTGAAACCTCCCAAATGGAAGAGGTATGGCCAATATAGATTCATGAAAACATCAAGTACTATAGGAATAACTAAACCTAATCAAATAGCCAACGAATTGGACAGCAGGGAAAACCAGAGAGAGCTATTGAAAAGGAACATGAGAGTTTGCAAAGGCAAACAGGATGGAGGAAAAAAGAAGGGACACATGGATCAGTTTTATAGACATCGGGCATCTTCCAGAAAAATAAGTAAGATACTTCTGTCCTAGGAAGTTCACAGATTTATATTATGTAAGAAAAAGAAACCAAAGACAAAGTTGAAAACTTATGATTTTCTTGGGTTAAAAGTTCATTTGTATAATCATTGGTGTGTATGCATTAGCAGCTTGTAGTTGAGCTTTCTGATATGGATTTATTATATAGACAACAAGGCTCCATTTTTATATCACCCAGAAAACACGAAAGATATAAATCAGTAACAAAGGAGGCCAGTTAAAAATCTTTGTAACCCAATTAATTGTGTAAAATGAAGAATTGAAAATTGTATCATAACTCCAATATATGGAAGATGTGAGGAAGCAGTTCGATCATAAAAAATAGAAAAAAATAAAGACTGAATACAATATCTTGCTACTAACTATTAACATATGTGGATAACATAGCATCCAGAGTAAATAACATTCATACTGATCATAAATACATGATACACAACTCCTTTACAATGAAGAAATAACAATGATTTGATTAAAAGAAAACAGCATTAGAAAAGTCCAGATTTTAATAAGCATATAGCAGTAGGTCAGGGTTAGATTACTGTGATATCATCCCCAAGGCATCTGAATGTCTCCCTCCTTAATAGTCTTTTTCTTCTTCTTGTTTTCACTTTTCGCTGTTTGACTCCTATGCTTAGTTACTGCAACTAGATATGTTCAACAGAGGCATCCCAGGGCGATATATCAAATTTGACTTATCCTCCATAGAAGGTATTAGGCTCAAAATATTCTGCAAAATAAAATCAGATTATATCTATTACAGCTTCAGGCAGAACCTTTTTGCGCTATTTTTGACACGTGGAACTACCTAAATCACGATTTCTTAATGCATTTGATTCATCTAATCTCAGATTCAAATGGAAAAGGTAAACCACTCATAAGATAAATTATATCAATCAAGTGAGAATTAATAGAAATTATATAAATAAACTGTATGTCGCATTCAAACTACAATCTTATATTGCATGCTAAAACTCATTCTCTTCCTCTTAGTCTTAAGAGAAACTACTCTGAGGAACAAGCATAAAGTAATTAGACAACTAAATCTCCCCACATACAACTGTAAACAGTGCATGCCCAAACCAATACTAATGAGTGTCAATTATCACAACAACACTGGTTTAGAGGTTTCCTTGGAGTGTATAGCATAAAACCCATTTGCCAGCGCCTCCTTCAGAAGAAACAATCATAGCTGAAATAATAGAGAAAATCAATTGACACAACTGACTATAGAGGAAAAGTGTCAAGTATTTGTTGGAGGTGATTACTTCGTCGTTACAGGGTTGAATTTTAAAAGCAATGCTACCATCTTAGAAGTAGAACCTTAGACATTATGAAATTCCAGGATCTTAGGATTTACAATCTTAATAACGTTACATGGCTTTTTCCTCCTGAAATAAAAAATGATGTATTGTTAACTGATACTGATTCAAAGTAATCAGATGCCTCATGCAAATCTGAACTATAACGAATGATATGGGTGTGCATATCTCTTGCTTTGATCTATCTAATAGATTTTTCAATGCAAAAGGCAGGCAGGTGCTAAGACAAATTGTAAAGTTAGCATTGGAGCTTGGTCCTGGGATACAGACTCTGGTGAAGAGTTGCGTGTTGGGGCATGTCTAGCAGAGCCATATAATGAAGCATGGTGTGCTGTTGAATACTATGAAGCAAAGGGAGAAATCCTAAAGATGTTGCTTGAATACATATGCCCAGATAGTGAACATCGAGGGAGAACTCTTATTTTTCATGCAGTTGTTTGCCGCAACTCAGGGGCAGTTGGTGCACTTTTAGATGCTGGTGCGAATGCTGAGGTTTCTATCAAAACAAAGAACGTACATGAATTCCGCCCTCTTCACATGGCTTCCAGAATGGGTTGTCATATAATTTTAAAATAGTTCATAGAACATAAATGCAATCTAAATGCAAGAACAGAAACTGGTGAAACTTCACTGATGCTATGTGCAAGGGCTAATCATCAAGAATGTTTCATGGAGCTACTGGTTGCAGGGGCTGATCTTGGGCTAGTAAATATGGCAGGACAGAATGCCATAAGCATAGCAGAAGAAAGTGGTTTTTTTCCCTCTATCCATTAAATTATTT
Source organism: Pinus taeda (assembly GCA_000404065.3). NCBI lineage: Eukaryota > Viridiplantae > Streptophyta > Pinopsida > Pinales > Pinaceae > Pinus > Pinus taeda. The sequence continues at coordinate 60,126 of APFE030068189.1, forward strand.
TGGATACACTAAAGGCAGGACAGAAAATAAATTCAAGTGATCTCCAGGTCTTCTCTCCTCTTCATTTTGTGGCCAGATTTGGCGATGCGGTAGTTCTTCAGAAACTTCTACAGAAGTCCAATATATATCTAAATGAGCAGGATAGGTATGGATATTCTGTAGCCATGATTGCTGCAATAGAGGGCCATAAACGATACACGATAGGTCAAAGCTTCAGAAGCCCAAAATGCTATCAACAAACTGACAATACCACCTGCACAATCGCCTTCTTAGAGCTAGCACTCCGATGACATTTCCAAACCGAATTGCAACACCCATTCCCATTGCAGCTTTCCACGATTCCCACCAATGCATTGTCTGCTCACCGTCCTCGTCCTCTCCTACACCGGAATAAGAAGTATGATCGCTGCAGTTTCGTTGAATTTGATGCCCACAAAGCTTCGAATTCCCCAGAATGAAGATGCTTTAACACAGTGCGCGGATAAAACTATTCGACGTGGTGCCCAATGAAATGCCCAAATTGTTTGGGAAACCCTTTTGAATCAACGGTCAAAATTGTTGCAATCTTCTAACACATTATCGTGTGGCTTACAAGATGACAGGTAGGCAGAGAGGGGAGTTGATTTCAGAGGGAAACGCCTTACGGCGTAATAAACATTATTGGAGAGTATTCAATGCATACACCAATAAACCAATACGACATTCAAACCATTCATCGCATAATACTCATTGCTCAAGGCATGTAGTTTTTCATTCAACGCACATACCAAAAGGACATTCAATGCACCATTCCAACGTCGCATTCCCATTATTCAACGTTGCATTCAATATTGTATTCAACGCTTCATTCCCATGATATATATGAACCAATGCACAAACTTCAACAAAGTTACACCAACGGAAAAGAATAATATAGCACAAAGATTGAACTACTCACAGATCTCCACATAACTCACTACTTCAATGCATACTCATTTAATGCAACATACATGCAATAAATTTCAGAGTTCATACATTCCAGGGTTTGCATTTCTCTTCTTCATACTCTAAAACACCCGATTATACTCTATGCAACAAACTTGAATGGTGATTCAACATATCTTCATCGCACATACCAGAATATAGACTCCTTGTTTCAGTGATTTGAAATTTTGAGGGTCGCTCTACCTTTTCTTTTCTCACAACATTTGCTGCTACACAAATTCTAATGCTCACTCTGATGGATGCTCAATGTTACAATCGGGGAAATAATGGTAGCACTAGGACCTATCATAGTTAGGTCATTATTTATTTACATTTCCAAAATGCAGAGATGATTTACGATGTAAATGAATGGAGATCGTTATTTTCATAAGACCGAGTTAGATCAATGACAAAGAAAACGTTCTTTTTAGTAGGGGACAGATGCCAAGGCAACGAGTGGCATGGAGAACATGGAAGCATAAGGAGTTACAAGGGCAGTGGAATGCTATATCTGAACTATGCCCTGATACCATAACAAGATAAGTTTGGTCACTCCATGAATTGTGGTTTCTATTAAGAATAATTTTAATATATACAAATAGACTAGAGACTCTTGGATTCATATTACAAGATCTATTTTTATTCTCATTTTTGTATAAGGAGTTACAAGGGCAGTGGAATGCTATATTTGAACTATGCTTTGATACCATGACAAGATAAGTTTTGTCACTCCATGAATTGTGGTTTCTATTAAGAATAATTTTAATATATACAAATAGACTAGAGACTCTGGGATTCATATTACAAGATCTATTTTAATTCTCATTTTGTATGTACATATTTACAAAATATTTTCCCAATCCCTAAGGATTAGGTTTCAACATAATATCTCATGGATATCTTAGATCCCAAATATATCCAAATCTAGATGTCTCATGGATTCCTAAATCCTAGATATATCCTAAGGTTTCATATATCCTAATTTTCTAGAAGTATCTAAGAATCCACATATCTAGGGGCTTCGAATATGCTAGATTCCAGATTTTATGGATCTAAGATGTGCACATGTCTGTGTTTGGACAAAACTTAGCACATGATCCACTTTCTATAGTTCCTATAACTTCATAGATAAACACCACAAAATGCATTCTCGCAATGCATGTGGGATAAAGACTTAGCCCACATATTAATGGTCCAAAATTAACTTAAGGGTGTAATCAATGGAAACTAAGTGCTAACTTCTATGAACCATATATTGAGATGTCCAAATTAAGCAAAAAGAGACTCGTTGAAAAACTGAGAATGTGAGGGACCATTTGGGTAAATTATTGTGATTGGATCTAAAATAAAAATGCCCAAACAAAAAGGGCCACAAATTTACTTTATCAAAAGAAAAATGACGTCAAATTCTTGAGAATTAGATTATGAATGTAAGAATATAATCATTATTTGAAAGCCATCAAATTAGCATGTAAAGGAGAAATGAGCAAATGAGCAAAGGCTATAGGAAATTTTGTAAATTATAATCATTATACTTTTATTTTTCATTGTTATTTTGTTTTATTATTTTAAATAAAATTGCATTAGTTTTATGTATTGTATGATTAGTTAAATATATCGGTAAGCCTTGAGAATAGACATTATTTAAATATAATAAAAATTATTGATATATAGTGTTTTTCAATAAACTTAAGGAAAACTAAAATAGTAATCCTAAACAAAAATGAATAAATTGGCGATAAGGTTACTTGAATTAATTTTCTTCGATGATTTTTTTTGTCAAATATAGATCTTAATAATTTATTAAAATTGTTTGGTGTAGGGGGATGAAAATGAATAAGAAACAAGAGAACAAGTTCACAGTGAAATAAAAGAAAGTTTAAGTTCAACATCCTCGATCACGTGAAGTCACATGTATAAAAAATTGAAATTTATATAATGAGAACCCTTGGATTAGAAAAGGGAAAAACTTGTAATAATTCCATTGACGAAAATATATTATACTTGTTTCAGCATATTGTTCCAAAAATATTTAGTAAAATTATCAAAACATGGCTTGGAAAATAGGGACAAGTCTAACCAAGGAGGAAATAGAAGGAAGGAGGTTGGATGTAATGTGTTGAAAGAGAGTTTAAAAGGAGGCTTTTTCTATGAAGAAGGGGTTGGATTTTATTTCCACAATGATGGAACTTACGAGACGCTGCTTGTGTATTTGTATTGGGCTGAAAGGGATGAAGAATACAGAGTCCTCTGTATTTATAGAGAATGTTTTTATCAAGAGAAAGAGAGAGATGTTTTATTTGGTGGAAAGAGTTCATGTTATCATGAATTCTTTCCAGAGGTTGAAAAACTTTGCATTTGAATACTATATATTTTTATCGAACTATTAATAAAAAGTGGAAGATTAGATTTTTTTTAGAAATGTGTGCAATTGAATGTAAGACTATATTTTTCTACATTATTATGATATATAGGTAGATCATTCATGCTTTTATCTGAAAATATTTTTCACAAATTATTTAAATTCTTCAATATGATCATACATTAGATATGATATTACATTTGTTGAAATTTTTCGAATGGTTATTTATTTGAAAAATAACGATATCAATATGAGTGCTTAATATTTTATTGAATGAGTGAATTATTTCCTTAGACTCAATAATAAATTATTTAATCTCCTCTCTAATTTCTAATTTCAATAAATATTCACACACACACACACACACACATGCATTTAAATTAGATGTATTCACTTAGATGAATATTATATCGTATCTAAAATTTCTTTTGATGCCAACCAAATCTACATATCAATGGAAATCATTACACCAAAATAAAGTGAGTCTAATTGGGACTTGCCATCAGATGATCCTCTCTCATTATTATTGGTAGAATTTTTTTAGCCATTAAAGGGAGGTTCATGTTTGAGTTCAAAAAATCTACACACACATACACACATGCATTTAGATGAGATGTATTCTCACTTAGATGAATATTATATTGTATCAAAAAATTCTTTTGATGGCAACCAAATCTACTTAACAATGGAAATCACTACACCAAACGAAATTGAGTCTAATTGGGACTTGCCATCAAATGATCCTCTCTCATTATTATTGGTAGATTTTTTTTTAACAATTAAAGGGTAGTTCATGTATGAGTTCAAAAAATCTATGGTTCATTGCACGTTTTATAATAAAAAGGCATGAAAAAGCTTCATATCACTTCATATTTTGTGATCAAAATCAAAAGGTCACGGGTTTCATGAACTTGTATCGTTCATGGTACCAAATATTCACTTTACAATAGAGCCATGAGTATGCATTAAAAAAAGAAGTTGGAGTTCATAGGCATTATTATGTTGGCAATTTTTCCTGTTATCCACTTTCTTGAGATCCATTAGCATTTTCTTAACACACACACACACACACAGAACCCATAAAGGACGACCAAGGACCTTTTTGAGAAGGATAAGGTCACTATTTGTCAACTTTTCTTGGTGTCCTAGAAGGCCTTTTGGCTTTCATCTATTAGGTAATAACTTATTTCATTATGTTGTTTTTGGTTTATTGTTAATATCAATTTCTTTAGTATGGTTATGGTGCAAGTTACTTACCCATTAACCATGTCATCTCTCCTTGTTTTCTATTGTTAGTAATGTTCAATATTTTCATTTCTTAGAAGATACTCTTTTTCTTGCATTAGCAACATTTTCCTCTAAACCCTTATATTCATACTATAATGGTGATTTATTTTTTGCAATTTGTAATACTTTAATCCATTTAAAAATTTTATGCCCTTCCACAATTAATTACTTTCAACTTTGATATATTTTTAAAATCTATTCCACTCAAAATTCATTACGATAATTTTTGCATGGGGTTGATTCAAAGCTTTTAAGTAAACTTAAAAAAAAATTACCAATCAAACACAAAATCATACTTGAGACTAACTTATGAAGGTAAATTTTATGTGCTCACAAATTTTCCATTGCAAAAAAAATGGTAAATTAGAAGTCATAGCCATATATAAAATAGCAAAAACTTCAACACATAAAACCCTTGTAGAATGACACTTGGAATTAGCCTTCCTTATTTTTATAAATGTACTTGGATAATGATCACAACATTACATTTTTTACTAATTACTATATTTTCATGGGGGAGAGTAAAACGACAACTCGAGGAACTTTATGGTGAAGTGGAGGGAAGTATAATCAAAGGAAAGGACAGGGGGAAGTGGACATTGAATATGAAGATGGTACATCCCAGTCTAGAATTTGGTTAAAATACTTTTAGGTGGGCCTATATCTATTTATTTTTCTTTTAAATGTAAATATATATTCTATCATATGAGATGTTAACTCTTCCACCTGGTTTCAAATCCCACGAGGGTACATCTTTGGTATTATGATAAGGCTCAAGTAGTATGCTTCCCCATACTTGTGGAGTCTTAGCTCTTGATAAGTCATAACTTCTCGGTATATCTATCTTACATGTCGTTGGATATATTGTTGATGTTATAGTGGCAGTCGTTAGGTTTGATCTTGGGCCTCAGCCAGATTACTCCAAAGAGTTACCAATTCAAAATGGTTTAAAAAAAGTAAATATATATTCTACCATAAATAAAGTATTTTTATTTTATATTATTCTAGGGCTACCTCGAATCATTTTTCACAAAATAAAGTTGCAACATATTCACTAGTGTCTAACTTTGTTAGGTGACTGTGTGAGTGGATAAGATTGTATTGTTTTCCATGTGAAAATGCTTCATACAGTTTTTTTATATATATAATTGGATGTTAGTTAGAGTAGTGAATAAGCTGACACCCTTTTCTAACAACAAGAGTAGGCAAGGCTTCTCAAAGAACACTTTTTTTTTCAAATTACACAGACATTATTTAATTTTTCATGATCTGTCAGGACCTACGTGTTGAAATGTGTAACTAGGTTCGGTCTTCAAAATGCCTATTGTAATCATGATTTTATTTACTTGATATTAAAGAGAAAATAAATTTATTATTTTCATTCTTGATGCATGGGTCTCATGCTCAAGATAAATTTATTTATAGGTCAAGCACCCATTGAGTGCTTCTAGGTTTGTCATAGAGTTATAAAGTCAAAAGGTTCATTGTCAAACATGTAAGACCCCTTTGGGCATGTTGTATTTTGTAAATAATTTTTTTGTAAAGTCAAAAGTGTCATAAAGACCCTCCAAGACCTTGCCAAACAAGTCGACCTACAAGAAGGATCAAGTTGGCCTCGTGGACAAGAATTCGACCTCCTAGGAAGCCTATATAAAAGGAACCTTGAATTAATTTGAAGAGAAAATCATTCAAGCAAGAAGAAAGTTCGATATCCTTAGGAAAGAAGATGGAATTCAAAGGAAAATGACAAAAATCAAGGAAAAGAAAATAAGATCGAAGTTCTAGAACTTTATCTCTCTCATGTTAGGATTTCTAAAGTGGTTTCTAAGTCGAAGTTGTAGAAGAAAATTTTGGGGAAACCAAGGTTGTAGAAGAAACTAATGGGGAAGTCGAAGTTGCATAAGCAATTGTTCGGGAACTCAAAGTTGCAGAAGAAATTGTTGGGGAACTCAAAGTTGCAGAAGAAACTATTGGGGAAGTCGAAGTTGCAAAATAAGTTGTTGGGGAAGTCAAAGTTACTACTAGGTCAAATTTGTTGGAAGTTGTTGGGTCAACGTTGTTGGAAGCTGCTAGGTCAAAGTAGCAGGAAATAAAATATCATAAAGAAGGATAAGTTTGACTTAGTCTTGGAGGGGTCTCTGACAAGGTTCTTAGGCCTTGGAATTCGTCATCTAAACATTCTATAATAAGAGAAGAATTATTGTTGGTTTTCCTCTCAGGAGGAGAGGTTTTGGCCCTGGATTATAACCTATATCTTGTGCCCTCTTGGCATAATTTATTTCATAGTTTGGTAGTTTTTTGATGATGAGAACAAAAAAGTAACCAAGTAAATGAAGAAGATAATCACGTTAAGTAAAAATACATCATAAGAAATTATAAAAAAGAAGAGAAATCACCTAATCTAGTTTCCCCTAGATTTCTCAACATGGTTTTAGAGCTAAGGTGAGAAGACAAGGAAAGGAAGCTTGAAGAATATCATAAATTTAAGAGGGATACATAAGGGCCGAGAAAAAAGTGATCATTAAGAAGGACTAATTAACACATCATCTTGAAGGAAGGAACTAAGGAACATAAAAGAGGACTACCCATCTCATCAAAATGATCATGCCATCTATAAGCAAGAACACTTTGAAGAAGAACAAGACCTCAAAGACCCTACCTCATAAAAAGAATGACTCTACACTCAAAGCACTCTTGCGAAGCTCACACAATCTACAATAATCGTCGAAAGGAAGTTAGAAGTAACTTTTCTACCATCATCAAGTCAAGATCATCTCCCTAACATTGAAGAGACAATTTCATCCCTAGCATCTTTGGAGAAGAGTATCCCCCATGAAGAAAAAATATTGTCATCTTTGGAGAAGAAAGAAATTATCAAGGAAGGAATCATCATCAACAAGAAATATTTAATAGTCAACATCATCAAGAATACATCAAGTTGAAGATATAATCTTCACTTGACAAGTAAGTATTTTATGTTTATGTTTTAATTTACTATCAAAATGATTTCATTCTGCAAGGAAAGAAACAAATTGGTTGCGTCATCAAATTTCCTTGCATGGAAGAAGAGGATGGATTTGATCCTCATAGAGAATGAAATTGTTGAAGATGTTAAGGGTTCAATGTCCAAACTGTCACAAGAAAAATCTAAAGCATTATTGAAGTACATGAAATGATAAGTAAGGGCTGAAAGAATCCTCATAGAATCAATCAAGGATTCTCTTGTTCCTTAGGTGGAAATGTTAGAAAACTCAAAAGAAATCTATGATAATTGGTAGAACTATTTTCTCTAAGCACTGCATGAGAATTTATATCACTAAGAACCAAACTATACAAGATAAAGGTATCAAAGGAAGAAGGATTAGCCACATACCTTATGAGGGTATCTTAAATAAGAGATCAAATACAAGAACTTGGAGAAATAATGTATGATAAAGAAATGACCACCATTATGCTCAATGCACTCCCTAATGAATGGGAAACTTTGTATCAAGAATCTATGAAAGAAGGAATCCAATCCATTCAAGGAACTTTGGTTATTATGTAAAAATGAAGAAACTAGGTTAAAGGCCAAGAATAATGTTGGATCAAATGAACAAGATCAAAAATATGTTGCTATAGCTGGGAGGAAAGGGAAGTTTGGGAAGTTTGATCCTCAGAAAAGGAAGAAGATAGACATGTAAAATATCTAATGCTATGAATATGGGAATTTCAAAATAAATTGTCCTAAACTCAAGAAGGAAAATGAGAAAAGCAAATATAGAAATGAATCCCATACCACTGAAGAAGTAGAAGAACCTGAAAAGAAGAAACCAAAGAAGGAGGAAGTGAAAGACCTTTATTATGACTAAAATAACCTCTTTCACGTTTTTTGTAGTCATGATGAAAAGAATCAAAAGAATAATAGGATGCATTATGGCTAAGATAGAGATGACATCATCATAGAGGCATGGAAGGTCAGTCAAAGTAAAAGTATATATGGTTGAAGCAGTCATCATAATAGAAATAAAGTAGCACATGGCCTCTTCATTGAAAGCATAAAAAGTATAATTGAAGTAGAAATCTATGTGGTTAAATAAAGTCATCTAGCAAGACAGAAGATAAATATAGGTCTTCATACATCATCATTATTAGAAAGGAGCATTTGCAAAATGAGGATCATCAAGATCCTAGAATATGTATAAGAAGGTTCACCCCTACTTATAAGAAGCAAGTGCCTCGCAGATAGTCCACATTCCACATTGTGTGGGATCCATTGGTAAGGTATGATGACAAATATGTGCAACATGTCAAGTTGGTTTAAGTACTTTCATCTACAAGCAAGGAATAGAAGCTACTAGAAGAAAGTCTAGATGACTACATAAAGGAAAATGTATGTATATATTTGGTTATAGATAGATAAATTCATGCCATATGGTTGCAAATAGAATGGTTGAATACTCTATCTCATGAGCATGATGAGAGAGGAAGAGACACTTTCATTAGAATGATTCATGAAGGCATGTGCCTTGAACTCTTCGATATATTGACAAGATGAAATTAACACAATATGACCTCATGAAGAATTTGAGGTGGTTGGCAACTGTGATTCCTATGATGAAGGAAGCATGTATAGAATATTATGAAATAACAATATGTGAATAAGGTAAGGAAGAGTTCATGAAATATTTATATATAGACATATAAGAAAATTGATCAACGTCTGATAACTAGAAGGATTGCCTATGACATCTCCATGGAGAAGGTATGAAGACCCCGATAAAATTTGTAAAAGGAGACCCTTGATATTGAATGTCTTGGAGATGGATTCATACATGTGTAAGATGTTGATGCTAATAGAAATTGGTGTCATGACAAAAGGTCATCATAAAAAGGAAACTTTGATTTGATGTTAATTTTGATTTCGTAAAAGCATCTGGTCAGGTTAAATCAATTTCCAATGAAGAGAAGGATGACATGGCTATTCGTTCAGCACTATGGTTTCTTGAAAGAGATTGATGTAGAAGATAGTCGATGTGATACAAAGAAGTTATGATGAAGAAGGCTTAATGATGAAGAAGATGAAGTTCATAAAATGATGTAGAAATAGGAGCCCTACAAGAAGTTAATAGTACAATGATCACGAATTAAGCTAATAACTACTATTGATAAAAATTCCCTAATTAAGAGGGAACTTGCAAATGTCCCTAGGTAAGAGGGAGCTTGAGTATATTCTTTTTATAGGAATGAGAATATCCTCCCTAGTTGAGATGGTGATATAGACACATCATTCTTGCCTTCATATTATGAATAAAGAATGGAGGATTGGGTAAGCATTTGGTTTTCGATACTCTTTGAGGATATGGTAGTCGAAGAGGAAATTCCTTCAGGATGTGTTATTCCAAGATATGAATTGTCCTAAAAGTACATACCTTGTGAACATCCAGATGGGGTATGTGCCTTGAGAGACAATACTAATGGTGTCTATCAGTCATTGTCTCACCAACATTGTGCTCTAATGTTGTGGAGAGATAGAGTAGAAAGGTCTAATCCCACTCTTCTGCAACTTCAAATTAGAAACTACTTTAGGAACCCTAACACACGAGAGAGAGAGAGAGAGAGAGA